>JASTWF010000033.1:2034532-2117238 GCA_030390025.1 Squalus acanthias | reverse complement strand
AAAACCCAAACTTATCCCACTGCCCCGCTCTCTCCCCATAGCCCTGTATTAACCCCAAACTGATGCCACTGCCCCTCTTACTCCCCATGGCCCTGTATCATTCCCAAATTAATCCCACTACCCCGCTCTCACCCCATAGCCCTTTATCAATCCCAAACTAATCTCACTGCCTCGCTCTCTCCCCATGGCCCTGTATTAATCCCAAACTAATCCCACTGCCTCGCTCTCACTCCATAACCCTGTATCAATCCCAAACTAATCCCACTGCCCCGCACTCTCCCCATAGCCCTGTATCAATCCCCAAACTAATCCCTCTGCCCTGCTCTCGCCACATAGCCCTGTATCAATCCCTAACTAATCCCACTGACCCGCTCTCTCCCCATAGCCCTGTATCAATCCCCAAACTAATCCCTCTTCCCCGCTCTCTCCCTATAGCCCTGTATCAATCCCTAACTAATGCCACTGCCCCACTCTCTGCCCTTATTCCTGTATCTATCCCAAACTAATCCCACTGCCCTGCTCTCTCCCCATAGCCCTGTATCAATCCCAAACTAATCCCACTGCCCCGCTCTCTCCCCATAGCCCTGTATTAATCCCAAACTAATCCCACTGCCCCGCTCTCTCCCCATGTCCCTGTATCAATCCCAAACTAATCCCACTGCCCCGCTCTCTCACAATAGCCCTGTATTAATCCCAAACTAATCCCACTGTCACGCTCTCTCCCCATGGCCCTGTATCAATCCCCAAACTAATCCAAATGTCCCGCTCTCTCCCCATAGCCCTGTATCAATCCCAAACTAATCCCACTGCCCTGGTCTCTCCCCATAGCCCTGTATTAATCCCAAACTAATCCCACTGTCTCGCTCTATCCCCATAGCCCTTTATCAATCCCCAAACTAATCCCACTGTTCCGCTCTCTCCCCATAGCCCTTTATCAATCCCCAAACTAATCCAACTGCCCCGCTCTCTCCCCATGGCCCTGTATCAATCCCCAAACTAATCCCACTGCCCCGCTCTCTCCCCATCGCCCTGTATCAATCCCAAACTGATCCCACTGCCCCGCTCTCTCCCCATAGCCCTGTATCCATCCCAAACTAATCCCACTGCCTTGCTCTCTCCCCATAGCCCTTTATCAATCCCAAACTAATCTCTCTGCCTCGCTCTCTCCCGAAGCCCCTGTATTAATCCCAAACTAATCCCACTGCCCCGCTCTCACTCCATAGCCCTGTATCAATCCCAAACTAATCCCACTGCCTCACTCTCTTCCCATGTCCCTGTATTAATCCCAAACTAATCCCACTGCCCCGTTCACTCCCCAAAGCCCTGTATTAATCCCCAAACTAATCCCACTGCCCCGCTCTCTCCCCATGGCCCTGTATTAATCTCAAACTAATCCCCCTGCCCCGCTCTCTGCCCATAGCCCTGTATCAATCTCAAACTAATCCCACTGCCCTTCTCTCTCCCCATCGCCCTTTATTAATCCCAAACTAATCCCACTGTCCCGCTCTCTCCCCATGGCCCTTTATCAATCCCAAAACTAATTCCACTGTCCCGCTCTCTCCCCATAGCCCTGTATCAATCCCAAACTAATCCCACTGCCCTGCTCTCTCCCCATAGCCCTGTATTAATCCCAAACTAATCCCACTGCCCCGCTCTCTCCCCATAGCCCTGTATCAATCCCAAACTAATGCCACTGTCCCGCTCTCTCCCAATAGCCCTGTATCAATGCAAAACTTATCCCACTGCCCCGCTCTCTCCCCATAGGCCTGTATCAATCCCCAAACTGATCCCACTGCCTCGCTCTCTCCCCATAGCCCTGTATCAATCCCGAAACTGATCCCACAAAGTTAAAATCCCATGGAATCCAGGGCAAAGTGTCAAGTTGGATTCAAAACTGGCTCGGAGACAGGAAGCAGAGGGTAATGGTTGATGGGTGTTTTTGTGACTGGAAGGCTGATTCCAGTGAGGTTCCGCAAGGCTCAATACTAGGTCCCTTGCTTTATGTGGTATATATCAATGATCGAGACTTCAATATAGGGGGTATGATTAAGAAGTTTGCAGATGATACTAAAATCGTCTGTGTGGTTGATACTGAAGAAGGAAGCTGTAGACTGCAGGAAGATATCAATAAATTGGTCAGGTGGGCAGAACAGTGGCAAATTAAATTCAATCCGGGGATGTGTGAGGTAATGCATTTGGGGAGGGGTAACAAGGAAAGGGAATACACAATAAATGGTAAAACACTGAGTAGTGTAGAGGAACAAAGGGACCTTGGAGTGCATGTCCACAGATCCCTGAAGGTAGCAGGCCAGCTAGATAAGGTGGTTGAGAAGGCATACGGAATGCTTGCCTTTATTAGCCGTGGCATAGAATACAAGAGCAGGGGGGTTATGCTTCAACTGTATAAAACACTAGTTAGGCCTCAGCTAGAGTACTGCATGCAGTTCTGGTCACCACATTACAGGAAAGATGTGATTGCACTAGAGAGGGTACAGAAGAGATTTACAAGGTTGTTGCCAGGAATAGAGAATCTTAGCTATGAGGAAAGACTGAATAGGCTGGGTCTGTTTTCCTTGGAACAGAGGAGGCTGAGGGGAGACCTTATTGAGGTGTATAAAATTATGAGGGGCATAGATAAAGTGGATAGAATCGACCTATTTCCCTTAGCAGAGGGGTTAAAAACCAGGGGGCACAGATTTAAAGTAATTGGTGGAAGGTTTAGAGGGGATTTGAGGGGAAATTTCTTCACCCAGAGGGTTGTGTGGGTCTGGAACTCACTGCCTGAAAGGGTGGTAGAGGCAGGAACCCTCATCACATTTAAAAAGTATTTGGATGTGCACTTGGGATGCTGTAACCTGCAGGGCTACGGAGCAAGAGCTGGGAAGAGGGATTAGGCCGGATAGCTCTTTGTTGGCCGGCGCGGACACGATGGGCCGAAATGGCCTCCTTCCGTGCTGTAACTTTCTATGATTCTGCAAGGAATGAACTAACATCGACAGGGATGGGAGGGAGACCTGAGACTGGGGATGGGGTAGTGAGAGAATCACTCCCAGTGACTGTGTCGGGAATCCTGGGGATCGCTCCCGGTGCCTGGGCGGGGAATCCCGGGATCACACCCGGTGATGGGGCGGCAGTAAGATCCTTCCGGGTTTCTGCAGAATTTATGGTGAAAGATGGGGGTTGGGTATTTCCCATCGGTAGTTGGGTTGAGGAGATGGGGGTTGGTTATTGTCCATCGGTAGTTGTGTTGAGGAGATGGGGGTTGGTTATAGTCCATCGGTAGTTGGGTTGAGGAGATGGGGGTTGGTTATTGTCCATCGGTAGATGGGTTGAGGAGCTGGGGGTTGGGTATTGCCCATCGGTAGTTGGGTTGAGGAGATGGGGGTTGGATATTGTCCATCGGTATTTGGGTTGAGGAGATGGGGGTTGGGTATTGCCCATCGGTAGTTGGGTTGAGGAGATGGGGGTTGGGTATTGCCCATCGGTAGTTGGGTTGAGGAGATGGGGGTTGGGTATTGCCCATCGGTAGTTGGGTTGAGGAGATGGGGGTTGATTATTGCCCATCGGTAGTTGGGTTGCAGAGATGGGGGTTGGGTATTGTCCATCGGTAGTTGGGTTGCGGAGATGGGGGTTGATTATTGCCCATCGGTAGTTGGGTTGAGGAGATGGGGGTTGATTATTGCCCATCGGTAGTTGGGCTGTGGAGATGGGGGTTGGTTATTGTCCATCAGTAGTTGGGTTGCGGCAATGGGGGTTGGGTAATGCCCATCAGTAGTTGGGTTGAGGAGATGGGGGTTGGTTATTGTCCATCGGTAGTTGGGTTGAGGAGATGGGGGTTGGTTATTGTCCATCGGTAGTTGGGTTGAGGAGATGGGGGTTGGTTATTGTCCATCGGTAGTTGGGTTGAGGAGATGGGGGTTGGTTATTGCCCATCGGTAGTTGGGTTGAGGAGATGGGGGTTGGTTATTGCCCATCGGTAGTTGGGTTGAGGAGATGGGGGTTGGTTATTGCCCATCGGTAGTTGGGTTGAGGAGATGGGGGTTGGTTATTGCCCATCGGTAGTTGGGTTGCGGAGATGGGGGTTGATTATTGCCCATCAGTAGTTGGGTTGAGGAGATGGGGGTTGATTATTTTTGTCCAGCGGGAGTTCGATGTATGTTTCCTGATTGAGCGATTGGCCATTTCAGAGAGCTTTAATGGTGTGGAGCTGGAGTCAGTGCTGGCCACAATGGGGAGGAAGGCCGGAGTGAAGGACATCAGTGAACCAGTTTTCATGATCACATTTTCTAGTACAGGAGAGATTGCTGCAGCCAAGCTGTTGTAGTTAGTGTGGAAGATTGGGGCGGGTGTGGTGTGGCGTATCCACAAGCTCAGGTAGGCGTTAACGATGCCACAGCCACTATTGGAAGAGCAGGGAAGGTCTCCCCGCTGTCCTGGGGCAAACATTCCTCCCTTAACCAGCACCAACCAGAGAAACAGATTAACCAGGCATTCACCTCACGGCTGTTTGTGAGATCTTGCTGTGCACAAAACAGCTGTCATGTTTGTCTGCATAACAACGGTGACCACACAAGCCACTTATTGGCTGAGAAACACTTTAGGAGCTGAGAATGTGACAGGCGCCGTACAAATGCAAGTTTTATTTTAGCAACTAGACATTAGCTTTAACCACAGCTCCATAGCTAAGGGTTTGGTCTATCAGGAAAGGAGCCTGGAGTTGATTCATCTCACTCAATACACACACATGGAAAGATGGAGACAGAAGTAAGCTAGCTTTATTGAGTTTCAACTTTTGATTCCTAACCTATCACGATGCACTTCAGATATTGCACCATTTTTCAGTAAGTCGTACATTCATCCCGACCGCAATACATCGCACAGCAGCTTGAACAAGTAAGACATTGACCCAGGGTCACTCTGACACGAGGGCTGGACTCCCCTCACCATCACCCTCCCACCACCACCCCCTCCCCCAAGCACCATCACCCCCACCACCCTCCTCTCCCCGAAGCACCATCACCCCCACCACCCTCCCTCCCCCAAGCACCGAAAGGAACCCCTGAAATGGATCATGGGCAATATACAGCCCATCATGAGCCAGGAAGCACCATCCCACAATGCACCCGGAGCCTCCCCGCTCAGAGACAGAGTCTTCACTGCTGATCGCCCAGGGCAGTGGGCACTGCAGGGGACATCTCAACCCGCGTACCCAACACAAAAAGGCCAAAGGGCAGCCGCTGAGCTAAGCTGAGCCGGCCCAAGCTGCTGGACAATGAAAGCGGGGTGGGAAGGAATGCAAGACCTCAGGCCCTTGGCCATTGCTCCCTTTCGACTGAATTGGAAGCGGCCACAAAGGGCGGGTGGGGGAGACACACACCTTCACATGGCCATGAGCAAGGTGATGGGGCAATGCTCGGAGCCCATGGCCTTCGAGCGGATCTTGCTGTCGCACAGGCAAGGGAGCAGAGCCTTGGACAACACAAAGTAGTCCAGGCGCCAGCCCACGTTCTTGGCCCTGCAGTTGCCCATGTAGGTCCAGAAGGTGTAGGCGTGGGAGGTGTCGGGGTACAGGTGGCAGTAGCTGTCGACGAAGCCCTCGCCCAGCAGAGCGCCGAAGCCCTGCCTCTCCTCCGGCGTGAAGCTGGCCGATTTTTTGTTCGTTTTGGGGTTCTTGAGGTCGAGCTCCTGGTGAGCGACATTGAGGTCTCCACACAGGATGAGGGGCTTCTTGCTCTCCAGCCCCTTCAGGTAGGCGAGGAAATCCACGTCCCAGGTCTTGTGGTAATCCAGACGCACCAGGCCACGGCCAGAATTCGGCACGTACGCAGTGACCAGGAAGTACTTGTTAAATTCCGCGGTGATGACCCGGCCTTCGCCATCATGCTCTTCGACTCCTAGCAACCAGCACAAAAAGACACAATGGGATTGGCCCATTAGGGTTATATACACTGCCAGTGATTGGCCATTCAGGGTTATATACACTGGCAGTGATTGGCCCATTAGGGTTCTATACAACGGCAGTGATTGGCCCATTAGGGTTATATACACTGGCAGTGATTGGCCCATTAGGGTTATATACAATGGCAGTGATTGGCCCATTAGGGTTCTATACAATGGCAGTGATTGGCCCATTAGGATTATATACAATGGCAGTGATTGGCCCATTAGGGTTATATACAATGGCAGTGATTGGCCCAATAGGATTATATACAATGGCAGTGATTGGCTCATTAGGGTTATATACAATGGCAGTGGTTGGCCCATTAGGGTTATATACACTGGCAGTGATTGGCCCATTAGGGTTCTATACAATGGCAGTTATTGGCCCATTAGGGTTATATACAATGGCCGTGATTGGCCCATTAGGGCTACATACACTGGCAGTGATTGGCCCATTAGGGTTATATACACTGCCAGTGATTGGCCATTCAGGGCTATATACACTGGCAGTGATTGGCCCATTAGGGTTCTATACAATGGCAGTGATTGGCCCATTAGGGTTCTATACAATGGCAGTGATTGGCCCATTAGGGCTCTATACAATGGCAGTGATTGGCCCATTAGGATTATATACAATGGCAGTGATTGGCCCATTAGGGTTATATACAATGGCAGTGATTGGCCCATTAGGATTATATACAATGGCAGTGATTGGCTCATTAGGGTTATATACAATGGCAGTGGTTGGCCCATTAGGGTTATATACACTGGCAGTGATTGGCCCATTAGGGTTCTATACAATGGCAGTTATTGGCCCATTAGGGTTATATACAATGGCCGTGATTGGCCCATTAGGGCTACATACACTGGCAGGGATTGGCCCATTAGGGTTATATACACTGGCAGTGATTGGCCCATTAGGGTTCTATACAATGGCAGTGATTGGCCCATTAAGGTTATATACAATGGCAGTGATTGGCCCATTAGGGTTACATACACTGGCAGTGATTGGCCCATTAGGGTTATATACACTGGCAGTGATTGGCCCATTAGGGTTATATACACTGGCAGTGATTGGCCCATTAGGATTATATACACTGGCAGTGATTGGCCCATTCGGTTTATATACAATGGCAGTGATTGGCCCATTAGGGTTATACACAGTGGCAGTGATTGGTCCATTAGGGTTATATACAATGGCAATGATTGGCCCATTAGGGTTATTTACAATGGCAGTGATTGGCCCATTAGGGTTATATACAATGGCAGTGATTGGCCCATTAGGGTTATGTACACTGGCAGTGATTGGCCCATTAGGGTTATATACAATGGCAGTGCTTGTCCCATTAGGGTTTTATACAATGGCAGTGATTGGCCCATTAGGGTTATATAGAATGGCATTGGTTGGCCATTAGGGTTCTATACAATGGCAGTGATTCGTCTAATAGGATTATATACAACGGCAGTGATTGTCCATTAGGGTTATATACAATGGCAGTGATTGGCCCATTCGGGTTATATACAATGGCAGTGATTGGCCCATTAGGGTTATATACAAGGCAGTGATTCGTCTAATAGGATTATATACAACACCCATTTATACAGCGCCTTTATTGTAGTAAAACGTCCCAAGGCGCTTCACAGGAGCATAAATCAGACACAAATTTGACACCGAGCCACAAAAACAGATGGGCAGGTGACCAAAGGCTGTGTGGAAGAGGTAGGTTTTAAGGAGGAGATACAGAGAGATTGAGGAAGGGAATTCCAGAGCTTAGGGCCCAGGCAGCTGAAGGCACGGCCGCCAATGGTGGAGCGATGGAAATCGGGGGGGTTGCGTAAGAGGCCAGAATTGGAGGAGCGCAGAGATCTCGGAGTGTTGTAGGGGCTGGAGGAGGTTTAAAGAGATAGGGAGGGGGGCGAGGCCATGGAGGGATTTGATTCATAGAATCTTACAGCACAGAAGGAGGCCATTCGGCCCGTTGTGCCTGTGCCGGCTCTTTGAAAGAGCTCCCCAATTTATTCCCTCACTCCAGCTTTATCCCCATTACCCTGCAAATTCCCAGCGCCTCCTCTTTCAGGCAGTGCGGTCCAGATCACAGCAACTCTCCTGCCCCTCGAGTTCTATTGCGAATTATTTTAAATCTGTGACCAATGGTTACTGACACACTTGCCAGAGGAAACCATTTCTCCATACTTGCTGCATCAAAACCCCCACATAATTTTGAATATCTCTATTCGACCTGCCCCTTAACCATCTCAGCTCGAAAGGAGAACAATCCCAGCTTCTCCCCGTAACTCCTGGCAAACCTCCTCTGCAGCACATTGACACCCTTCCGACATGATGAGAATTTTAAAATCCTGAACACAAGGATGACAACGTTTAAATGAAGGTGTTGCCGGACTGGAATTGGTCCATTACAGGAGCGATATCCCTGTCGCCAACAGGGAGAGACGGAAAGGACCACACCCCTGTCAGAGAACGGTAGTATATTGGTTATGTTACAGTACTAGGAATCCAGAGACGTGAGTTCAAATCCCACCACGACAGCTGTGGAATTTAAATTCAGTTAATTAAATAAATCTGGAATAATCACAGCAATGTGGTTGACTCTTAACTGTCCTCTGAAATGGCCTAGCAAGCCATTCAGTTGCACACAACCGCTATTATTAATAATAAAACCGGACGGACCACCCGGCATCGAACTTGGCACCGGCGTTGGATACGACATAGACACACCCAGCCCAGTCGGCACTGCAAGGTCCTCCTCACTACCATCTGGGGACTTGTGCCAAAATTGGGAGAGCTGTCCCACAGACATCGTCATACTCACAGAATCATACCTTTCAGCCAATGTTCCGCGAGTCCTCCAGCACCATCCCTGCCCTGTCCTGTCCCACTGGACATTTGCAACCCTCTTCAGCTAGAAGTGCCGAGTAGATGATCCACATCGGCCTCCTCCACACACTTGGTCTCCTGGAGGCATAGGATGTCAGGAGCTTCTGCATTCACCCACTGCAACAGGGAATACACAGACAGTCTCAGAGAGAATCACTGACCAGAGGAGAGGCTACGGCCAACAGCCCAGGTCATCAACTCCCACCCCACCCAGAGAATCACTGACCAGAGGAGAGGCTAGCGCCAACAGCCCCGGTCATCTCCTCCCACCCCACACCAGAGAATCACTGACCAGAGGAGAGGCTACGGCCAGTAGCCCCAGGTGCTCCCTCCCCTTTAACGGGAACGGTAGCGTAGTGGTAATGTCACTGGGCGAGTAATCCAGAGGCCAGGACTAATGAGCCACAGACTTGAGTTCAAATCCCACCATGGCAACTGGGGAATTTAAATTAAATTAATTAAATAAATCTGGAATAATTAATAGTATTAGTAATGGTAACCCTAAAACTATCGGATTGTCATAAAAACCCATCTGGTTCACTAATGTCCTTTAGGGAAGGAAATCTGCCGTCCTTACCTGGTCTGGCCTATATGTGTCTCCAGACCCACAGTAATGTGGTTGACTCTTAACTGCCCTCTGAAATGGCCTAGCATGTCACTCAGTTGTAACTAACTGCTACAAGAAACAGTAATAAGAATAAAACCGGACGGATTGACCTCGGCACCGGCTATGGACACGGCAATGGCACACCCAGCCCAGTCAACCCTGCAAAGTCCTCCTCACCAACATCTGGGGACTTGTGCCAAAATTGGGAGAGCTGTCCCACAGACTAGTCAAGCAACAGCCTGACATAGTCATACTCACAGAATCATACCTTTCAGCCAATGTCCCAAACTCCTCCATCACCATCCCTGGGTATGTCCTGTCCCACCGGCAGGACAGACCAACCAGGGGTGGCGGCACAGCGGTATACAGTAAGGAAGGAGTGGCCCATCGACTCTGGACCCCATGAAGTTTCATGGCTTCAGGTCAAGCATGGGCAAGGAAACCTCCTGCTGATTGCCACCTACCGCCCTCCCTCAGCTGATGAATCAGTACCCCTCCATGTTGATCACCACTTGGAAGAAGTATTGAGAGTAGCAAGGGCACAGAATATACTCTCGGTGGGGGACTTCAATGTCCATCACCAAGAGTGGCTTGGTAGCACCAATACTGACCGAGCTGGCCGAGTCCTGAAGACCATAACTGCCAGTCTGGGTCTGCGACAGGTGGTGAGAGAACCAACAAGAGGGAAAAACCTACTTGACCTCCTCCTCACCAATCTACCTGTCGCAGATGCATCTGTCCATGACAACATTGGCAGCAGTGACCACCGCACAGTCATTCTGGAGACGAAGGGGTTGGGAACCTGAACAGGGAGACGGAGGAAAGCATGTCAGGAAGTGTTAAATAAGGAAAAAGCAGGAAGTAAGTGTCACAAAACACATTTGAAAGTTCTTTATCTGAATGCAGGTAGCATTCGTAACAAAATCGACGAGTTAACGGCACAAATAACGATGTATGGGTATGATCTTGTGGCCATTACAGAAACATGGCTGCAGGGTGACAACGTCGGGGAATTAAATATGCCAGGGTATTTAACAATCAGGCAGGAAGGAAGGGGAGGGGGGTGGCTATTTTAATAAAGGAAGGAATCAGTGTAATACAGAGAAATGATATTGGGTCAAAAGATCAGGATAATGAAACAGTTTGGGTAGAGATAAGAAATAATAAGTGGAAAAAACACTGGTGGGCGTAGTATATAGGCCTCCTAATAGTTGCAACTCTGTTGGAAGAAGTATTAATCAGGAAATAGTTGGGGCATGTATTAAGGGAACAGCTATAATTATGGGGGATTTTAACTATCATATTAACTGGACAAATCAAATTGGGCAGGGCAGCCTTGAGGAAGAGTTTATTGAGTGACTTAGGGATGGATTTCTTGAGCAATATGTAACTGATCCTACAAGGGAGCAAGCAACCTTGGACCTGGCCCTTTGTAATGACTCATGATTAATTAATAATGTCCTAGTTAAGGATTCCCTGGGAATGAGTGACCATAACATGGTTGGATTCCATATCCAATTGGAGGGTGAGGAGGTTGGTTCTCAAACAAGCATACTGAGCTTGAATAAAGGAGACTATGATGGCATGAGAGCAGAATTGATTAAAGTGGACTGGGAAAATAGATTAAAGGGTAAGACGGTACATGAGCAGTGGTGTTCATTCAAGGAGTTATTTTACAACTTTCAAAACAAATATATTACACTGAGGAAAAAAGGATGAAAAAGAAATGACAGCCATCCATGGCTAAGTAAAGAAATTAAAGAAAGTATCCAACTAAAAACAAGGACATATAAGGTAGCCAAAGTTAGTGGGAGGATAGAAGATTGGGATGTCTTAAAAGACAACAAAAAGTAACTAAAGGATTGATTAAGAAAGGGAAAATAGACTATGAAAATAAATTAGCAAAAACCATAAAAACAGATAGCAAGAGTTTCTATAGTTATATAAAAAGAAAGAGAGTGGTTAAGGCAAACGTAGGTCCCTTAGAGGATGAGACTGGGAAATTAATGGTGGGAAACATGGAGATGGCAAAAATGCTGAACAAATATTTTGTTTCAGTCTTTACGGTAGAGGACACTAAGAATATCCCAACACTGGACAAACAGGGGGCTCTAGTGGGGGAGGAGCTAAATACGATTAAAATCACTAAGGAATTGGTACTCAGTAAAATAATGGGACTCAAGGCGGATAAATCCCCTGAACCAGATGGCTTACACCCTAGGTTCTTGAGGGAAGTGGCAGTAGGAATTGTGGATGCTTTGGTAATAATTTTCCCAAACTCCCTGAACTCAGCAAAGGTCCTGGCAGATTGGAAAACTGCTAATGTAACACCCTTATTTAAAAAGGGTTGTAGGCAGAAGGCTGGAAATTATAGACCAGTTAGCCTAACATCTGTGGTGGTTAAAATTTTGGAGTCTATTATTAAGGAGACAGTAACGGAACATTTAGATAAACATAATTTAATAGGACAAAGTCAGCATGGCTTTATGAAGGGGAAGTCATGTCTGACAAATTTGCTCGAGTTCTTTGAGGACATAACGTACAGGGTGGATAAAGGGGAACCAGTGGATGTAGTGTATTTAGCCTTCCAGAAGGCATTCGACAAGGTGCCACATAAAAGATTATTACTCAAGATAAAAAATCACTGGATTGGGGGTAATATTCTGGCATGGGTGGAGGGTTGGTTATCTAACAGGAAGCAGAGAGTTGGGATAAATGGTTCATTCCCGGACTGGCAACCAGTAGCCAGTGGTGTTCCGCAGGGCTCGGTGCTGGGTCCCCAGCTCTTTACAATCTATATTAACGATTTGGAGGAGGGGACCGAGTGTAACATATCAAAGTTTGCAGATGATACAAAGATGGGAGGGAAAGTAGAGAGTGAGGAGGACATAAAAAAACTACAAGGGGATATAGACAGGCTGGGTGAGTGGGCAGAGATTTGGCAGATGCAATACAATATTGGAAAATGTGAGGTTATGCACTTTGGCAGGAAAAATCAGAGAGCAAGTTATTATCTTAATGGCGAGAAACTGGAAAGTACTGCAGTACAAAGGGATCTGGGGGTCTTGGTGCAAGAAAATCAAAAAGTTAGTATGCAGGTGCAGCAGGTGATCAAGAAAGCCAATGGAATGTTGGCTTTTATTGCTAGGGGGATAGAATATAAAAACAGGTAGGTATTGCTGCAGTTGTATAGGGTATTGGTGAGACCGCACCTGGAGTACTGCATACAGTTTTGGTGTCCATACTTAAGAAAAGACATACTTGCTCTTGTAGAATTCGCAAATTATCGCGATTTCGTAATAACGAGATAGAGACATACAGATTTGTATAAACAGCTTTATTTCAGCAAAATGCTGTCAGGTTTCAAAACGGACACAAGAAGCCTGTAAAATGGCCGCCGCGCCTCGTGGCAGAAGGTTCTAGACTTTCAGTGGGCAGACAAGATGGCGTTTCAATAAACATTTCAGCAAGATCGGACAGCACTCAGCATATTGATATAAGACAAGACGCGATCGTTTTGCATTTTTAACACCTAAGCAAGAAATATAAGTGCTGGAATCGGTTTTTCCATGCACAGACGAGGGCTATTGTACTGGGCAATCCAAAGACATTGATACGCAAATTCCCCGCAGCTCTACGATGAGAGAGCCGTTCGCGGGTACTCACAGCAAGAATTCGGAGTTCCCCAAAACCCCTCCAGGGAGACTCCTAGCCGGTTCCACAATGGGAGAAATATTAACGGGTACTCAGACAGTTACAAGTATCACCGAAACCCATTAACGACAAGTACCACCCCATACAAGAAGTTTGAGCGCCAAAACATGACAAAAGATGAACATTAAGATTGGGCGGGAGATAAGGAATTACAGTACTATAACTGTAGTGTCCAAACGTCCATCGCTCTCTTGCGCTTATTCCTATTATCCCTGATGACTCTTGACTCTTATTCTCTGATCCGCTGATTTTCCGGGAGTCAACCTCGTAGCTTGCCGCGAAGATCTGTGGAGAGCTGGTCTGCGAAGGCCTGCAAGCGGGCGCACCATCCCGAGAGGTCGGTAAACGGTGTTGGATCCGAAGGCCCGAGAGGAGATGAGATGAGATGAGATGAGATGAGAAGAGAAGAAGATGACTACACGTGCCGCCGCGATCAGTAAGCCCCGACCGCGCCCGAAAATCGATTAATTACTTCTTTGAATTTTATTGGCTACTCCACAACTGGCACCAGAACACTTTTCTTCGAGTTCTACCGACAACCGGTGTTGGGCACAGGAAGACTCTTCTTTGAATTTTATCTGGAGTCCGAGGTCAACACAGATCTTCATGGCAGCAGACGGTCCAGCCTGCTAGCCGGAGCATAAGCGAGTAAACAAGTGGGGTACAGAGACCCCTGATCAACACGTGAATATTCAGGTGTTGTGGCGAAAACATCCGAGCATCGTTTTAGAATTCTCCGAGTTATCGCGAGTGGTGAGCATGATTCTCGATCCTACAGATCTAAATTAGGACAGGTATTAATAGGGGAGGGTTTTCGTTTTAAGGATAATTATAATGTGTGTCCCCTTTTTCGATGTGTCGTGCGCTCTTCGTTTCCGTAAACCTAGTTTCATAAATGTATGTAAGCTTGTACTGTCATTAATCTGTGCTTATGACATGTATTTCGTAATCTTGAACAATATGCAATAAAGATTTTCCATTTCGCACTATTCAACCGGGTCTACCTGAGTTTTCTCTGCATTACTGGTCTCGCACCTAAGTCCAGTGTCTGAACCGTAAGGGCGAGTGGGTCGAACCACTCACAGGTGTCTAGTGTTACCAGTCTGGCTGGAGACAAGAAAAGGCAACAAGGCCTAACCCCGCACTAGCACCCAGGCTAAGCACAGAGCCATCCGAACCCCTTACACTCTCGAGTCAGTACAAAGAAGGTTCACTCGGTTAATTCCGGGGATGAGGGGGTGGACATACGAGGAGAGGTTGAGTAGATTGGGACTCTACTCATTGGAGTTCAGAAGAATGAGAGGCGATCTTATTGAAACATATAAGATTCTGAAGGGGCTTGATCAGGTGGACGCGGTGAGGATGTTCCCAATGATGGGTGAAACTAGAACTAGGGGACATAATCTTAGAATAAGGGGCTGCTCTTTCAAAACTGAGATGAGGAGAAACTTCTTCACTCAGAGGGTAGTGGGTCTGTGGAATTTGCTACCCCAGGAAGCAGTGGAAGCTACATCATTAAATAAATTTAAAACAGAAATAGACAGTTTCCTAGAAGTAAAGGGAATTAGGGGTTACGGGGAGCGGGCTGGAAATTGGACATGAGTTTGAGTTCGGATCGGTCAAGGCCCTGTGGGTGGCAGAGCGGGCCCAGGGGCCGAGTGGGCTGGTCCTGCTCCTACTTCTTGTGTTCTTTAGAGTTGAGGTTGGATCAGATCAGCCATGATCTCATTGAATGGCGGAGCAGGCTCGAGGGGCTGATTGGTCTACTCCTGCTCCTATTTCTTTCTTATTTCTTAAATATTGTCCCAGGACACCGGGGATAAATATTGGCCCAGGACACCGGGGATAAATATTGGCCCAGGACACCGGGGATAAATATTGGCACAGAACACCGGGGATAAATATTAGCCAGGACACCGGGGATAAATATTGGCCCAGGACACCGGGGATAAATATTGGCCCAGGACACCGGGGATATATATTGGCCCAGGACACCGGGGATAAATATTGGCCCAGGACACCGGGGATAAATATTGGCAGGGACACCGGGGATAAATATTGGCTGGGACACCGGGGATAAATATTGCATGGGACAACGGGGATAAATATTGGTCCAAGACACCGGGGATAAGTATTGGCCAAGGACACCGGGGATAAATATTGGCTGGGCAACATGGTGGCATAATGGTTAGCACTGTTGCCTCACAGCGCCAGGGACCCAGATTCGAATCCGGCCACGGGTGACTGTCTGTGTGGAGTTTGCACATTCTCCCCGTGTCTGCGTGGGTTTCCTCCAGGTGCTCCGGTTTATTCCCACAGTCTAAAGATGTGCGGGTTAGGTTGATTTGGCTATGATAAATTGACCCTTAGTGTTAGGGGGATTAAATACGTAGGGTTACGGGGATAGGGTGGGATATGTGTCGGTGCAGGCTCGATGGGCCGAAATGGCCTCTATCTGCATTGTGGGGATTCTGTGAAATTCTGTGAAATATTGGCTGGGACACTGGGGATAAATATTGGCCCAGGACACTGGGGATAAATATTGGCCCAGGACACTGGGGATAAATATTGGCTGGGAAACCGGGGATAAATATTGCCCCAGGACACCGAGGATAAATATTGCCCCAGGACACCGAGGATAAATATTGGCTGGGACACCGGGGATAAATATTGGCTGGGACACCGGGGATAAATATTGGCTGGGACACTGAGGCTAAGTATTGGCCCAGGACACTGGGGATAAATATTTGCTGGGACACTGGGGATAAATATTGGCCCAGGACACCGGGGTTAAATATTGGCCCAGGACACCGGGGCTAAATATTGGCCCAGGACACCGGGAATAAATATTGGCTGGGACACCAGGGATAAATATTGGCCCAGGACACTGGGGATAACTATTGGCCCAGGACACCGGGGATAAATATTGACCCAGGACAGCGGAGATAAATATTGGCTGGGACACCGGGGATAAATATTGGCCCAGGACACCGGGGATAAATATTGGCCCAGCACACTGGGGTAAATATTGGCCCAGCACACTGGGGTAAATATTGGCCAGGACACTGGGGATAAATATTGGCCCGGGACACCGGGGATAAATATCGGCTGGGACACCGGGGATAAATATTGGCTGGGACACCGGGGATAAATATTGCCCCAGGACACCGGGGATAAATATTGGCTGGGACACTGGGGATAAATATTGCCCCAGGACACTGGGGATAAATATTGCCCCAGGACACCGGGGATAAATATTGGCCCAGGACACCGGGGATAAATATTGGCCCAGCACACTGGGGATAAATATTGCCCCAGGACACCGGGGATAAATATTGCCCCAGGACACCGGGGATAAATATTGGCTGTGACACCGGGGATAAATATTGGCCCAGGACACCGGGGATAAATATTGGCCCAGGACACCGGGGATAAATATTGGCTGGGACACCGGGGATAAATATTGGCCCAGGACACCGGGGATAAATATTGGTCCAGGACACTGGGGATAAATATTGGCCCGGGACACCGGGGATAAATATCGGCTGGGACACCGGGGATAAATATTGCCCCAGGACACCGGGGATAAATATTGCCCCAGGACACCGGGGATAAATATTGCCCCAGGACACCGGGGATAAATATTGGCTGTGACACCGGGGATAAATATTGGCTGGGACACCGGGGATAAATATTGGCCCAGGACACTGGGGATAAATATTGGACCAGGACACTGGGGCTAAATATTGGCCCGGGACACCGGGATAAATATTGTCCCAGGACACTGCGGATAAATATTGTCTGGGACACCGGGGATAAATATTGGCCCAGGACACCGGGGATAGATATTGGCCCAGGACACCAGGGATAAATATTGGCCCGGGACACCGGGGATAAATATTGGCACAGGACACTGGGGAGAAATATTGGCTGGGACACCTTGGATAAATATTGGCTGGGACACCGGGGATAAATATTGGCCCAGGACACCGGGAATAAATATTGTCCCAGGACACCCTGGATAAATATTGGCTGTGACACCGGTGATAAATATTGTGCAGGACACCGGGGATAAATATTCGCTGGGACACCGGGGATAAATATTGGCTCAGGACACCGGGGATAAATATTGGCTCAGGACACCGGGGATCAATATTGGCCCAGGACACCGGGGATCAATATTGGCTCAGGACACCGGGGATAAATATTGTCCCAGGACACCGGGGATAAATATTGTCCCAGGACACCGGGGATAAATATTGTCCCAGGACACCGGGGATCAATATTGGCCCAGGACACCGGGGATAAATATTGGCCCAGGACACCGGGGATAAATATTGGCCCAGGACACCGGGGATAAATATTGCCCCAGGACACCTTGGGCTAAATATTGGCCCAGGACACTGGGGATAAATATTGGCCCAGGACACTGGGGATAAATATTGGCTGGGACACCGGGGATAAATATTGGCCCAGGACACCGGGGATAAATATTGGCTGGGACACCGGGGATAAATATTGGCCCAGGACACCGGGGATAAATATTGGCTGGGACACCGGGGATAAATATTGCCCCAGGACACTGGGGATAAATATTGGCCCAGGACACTGGGGATAAATATTGGCTGTGACACTGGGGATAAATATTGGCCCAGGACACCGGGGATAAATATTGGCTGGGACACCGGGGATAAATATTGGCTCAGGACACCGGGGATAAATATTGGCCCAGGACACCGGGGATATATATTGGCTGGGACACCGGGGATAAATATTGGCTGTGACACCGGGGATAAGTATTGGCCCAGGACACCGGGGATAAATATTGGCCCAGGACACCGGGGATAAATATTGGCTGTGACACCGGGGATAAATATTGGCTGTGACACCGGGGATAAATATTGGCTGTGACACCGGGGATCAGTATTGGCCCAGGACACCGGGGATAAATATTGGCTGGGACACCGGGGATAAATATTGTCCCAGGACACCGGGGATAAATATTGGCCCAGGACAAGGGGATAAAAATTGGCCCAGGACACTGGGGATAAATATTGGCCCAGGACACCGGGGATAAATATTGGCTGTGACACCGGGGATAAATATTGGCTGTGACACCGGGGATAAATATTGGCTGTGACACCGGGGATCAATATTGGCCCAGGACACCGGGGATAAATATTGGCTGGGACACCGGGGATAAATATTGTCCCAGGACACCGGGGATAAATATTGGCCCAGGACAAGGGGATAAAAATTGGCCCAGGACACTGGGGATAAATATTGGCCCAGGACACCGGGGATAAATATTGGCCCAGGACACCGGGGATAAATATTGTCCGGGACACCGGGGATAAATATTGGCTGGGACACCGGGGATAAATATTGGCTGGGACACCGGAGATAAATATTGGCCCAGGACACCGGGGATAAATATTGTCCCAGGACACCGGAGATAAATATTGGCCCAGGACACCGGGGATAAATAATGTCCAGGACACCGGGGATAAATATTGGCCCAGGACACCGGGGATAAATATTGGCCCAGGACACCGCAGATAAATATTGGCCCAGGTCACCGGAGATAAATATTGGCCCAGGACACCGGCGATAAATATTGGCCCAGGACACCGGGATAAATATTGGCCGGGACACCGGGGATAAATATTGGCCCAGGACACCGGAGATAAATATTGGCCCAGGACACCGGGGATAAATATTGTCCGGGACACCGGGGATAAATATTGTCCGGGACACCGGAGATCAATATTGGCCCAGGACACCGGGGATAAATATTGGCCCAGGACACCGGCGATAAATATTGGCCCAGGACACCAGGGATAAATATTGGCCCGGGACACCGGGAATAAATATTGGCCCAGGTCACCGAGGATAAATATTGGCCCAGGACACCGGGAATAAATATTGGCCCAGGTCACCGAGGATAAATATTGGCCCAGGACACCGGGGATAAATATTGTCCGGGACACCGGGGATAAATATTGGCCCAGGACACCGGGGATAAATATTGTCCGGGACACCGGGGATAAATATTGTCCGGGACACCGGGGATAAATATTGGCCCAGGACACTGGGGATAAATATTGGCCCAGGACACCCTGGATAAATATTGGCCCAGTACACCAGGGATAAATATTGGCCCAGGACACCGGGGATAAATATTGGCCCAGGACACCGGGGATAAATATTGGCTGGGACACCGGGAATAAATATTGGCTGTGACAACGGGGATAAATATTGGCTGGGACACCGGGGATAAATATTGTCCCAGGACACCGGGGATAAATATTGGCCCAGGACACTGGGGATAAAAATTGGCCCAGGACACTGGGGATAAATATTGGCCCAGGACACCGGGGATAAATATTGGCCCAGGACACTGGGGATAAATATTGTCCGGGACACCGGGGATAAATATTGGCTGGGACACCGGGGATAAATATTGGCTGGGACACCGGAGATAAATATTGGCCCAGGACACCGGGGATAAATATTGTCCCAGGACACCGGAGATAAATATTGGCCCAGGACACCGGGGATAAATATTGTCCAGGACACCGGGGATAAATATTGGCCCAGGACACCGGGGATAAATATTGGCTGGGACACCGGGAATAAATATTGGCTGTGACACCGGGGATAAATATTGGCTGTGACACCGGGGATAAATATTGGCTGTGACACCGGGGATCAATATTGGCCCAGGTCACCGGGGATAAATATTGGCTGGGACACCGGGGATAAATATTGTCCCAGGACACCGGGGATAAATATTGGCCCAGGACAAGGGGATAAAAATTGGCCCAGGACACTGGGGATAAATATTGGCCCAGGACACCGGGGATAAATATTGGCTGTGACACCGGGGATAAATATTGGCTGTGACACCGGGGATAAATATTGGCTGTGACACCGGGGATCAATATTGGCCCAGGACACCGGGGATAAATATTGGCTGGGACACCGGGGATAAATATTGTCCCAGGACACCGGGGATAAATATTGGCCCAGGACAAGGGGATAAAAATTGGCCCAGGACACTGGGGATAAATATTGGCCCAGGACACCGGGGATAAATATTGGCCCAGGACACCGGGGATAAATATTGTCCGGGACACCGGGGATAAATATTGGCTGGGACACCGGGGATAAATATTGGCTGGGACACCGGAGATAAATATTGGCCCAGGACACCGGGGATAAATATTGTCCCAGGACACCGGAGATAAATATTGGCCCAGGACACCGGGGATAAATATTGTCCAGGACACCGGGGATAAATATTGGCCCAGGACACCGGGGATAAATATTGGCCCAGGACACCGCAGATAAATATTGGCCCAGGTCACCGAGGATAAATATTGGCCCAGGACACCGGCGATAAATATTGGCCCAGGACACCGGGGATAAATATTGGCCGGGACACCGGGGATAAATATTGGCCCAGGACACCGGAGATAAATATTGGCCCAGGACACCGGGGATAAATATTGGCCCAGGACACCGGGAATAAATATTGGCCCAGGACACCGGCGATAAAAATTGGCCCAGGACACCAGGGATAAATATTGGCCCGGGACACCGGGGATAAATATTGTCCGGGACACCGGGGATAAATATTGTCCGGGACACCGGAGATCAATATTGGCCCAGGACACCGGGGATAAATATTGGCCCAGGACACCGGCGATAAATATTGGCCCAGGACACCAGGGATAAATATTGGCCCGGGACACCGGGAATAAATATTGGCCCAGGTCACCGAGGATAAATATTGGCCCAGGACACCGGGAATAAATATTGGCCCTGGTCACCGAGGATAAATATTGGCCAGGACACCGGGGATAAATATTGTCCGGGACACCGGGGATAAATATTGGCCCAGGACACTGGGGATAAATATTGGCCCAGGACACCTGGATAAATATTGGCCCAGGACACCTGGGGATAAATATTGGCCCAGTACACCGGGATAAATATTGGCCCAGGACACCGGGGATAAATATTGGCCCAGGACACCGGGGATAAATATTGGCTGGGACACGGGAATAAATATTGGCTGTGACACCGGGGATAAATATTGGCTGGGACACCGGGGTTAAATATTGTCCCAGGACACCGGGGATAAATATTGGCCAGGACACTGGGGATAAAAATTGGCCCAGGACACTGGGGATAAATATTGGCCAGGACACCGGGGATAAATATTGGCCCAGGACACTGGGGATAAATATTGTCCGGGACACCGGGGATAAATATTGGCTGGGACACCGGAGATAAATATTGGCCCAGGACACCGGGATAAATATTGTCCCAGGACACCGGAGATAAATATTGGCCCAGGACACCGGGGATAAATATTGCCCAGGACACCGGGAATAAATATTGGCCTGTGACACCGGGGATAAATATTGGCTGGGACACCGGGGATAAATATTGGCCCAGGACACCGGGAATAAATATTGGCCCAGGACACCGGCGATAAAAATTGGCCCAGGACACCAGGGATAAATATTGGCCCGGGACACCGGGGATAAATATTGTCCGGGACACCGGGGATAAATATTGTCCGGGACACCGGAGATCAATATTGGCCCAGGACACCGGGGATAAATATTGGCCCAGGACACCGGCGATAAATATTGGCCCAGGACACCAGGGATAAATATTGGCCCGGGACACCGGGAATAAATATTGGCCCAGGTCACCGAGGATAAATATTGGCCCAGGACACCGGGAATAAATATTGGCCCTGGTCACCGAGGATAAATATTGGCCCAGGACACCGGGGATAAATATTGTCCGGGACACCGGGGATAAATATTGGCCCAGGACACTGGGGATAAATATTGGCCCAGGACACCCTGGATAAATATTGGCCCAGGACACTGGGGATAAATATTGGCCCAGTACACCAGGGATAAATATTGGCCCAGGACACCGGGGATAAATATTGGCCCAGGACACCGGGGATAAATATTGGCTGGGACACCGGGAATAAATATTGGCTGTGACACCGGGGATAAATATTGGCTGGGACACCGGGGTTAAATATTGTCCCAGGACACCGGGGATAAATATTGGCCCAGGACACTGGGGATAAAAATTGGCCCAGGACACTGGGGATAAATATTGGCCCAGGACACCGGGGATAAATATTGGCCCAGGACACTGGGGATAAATATTGTCCGGGACACCGGGGATAAATATTGGCTGGGACACCGGAGATAAATATTGGCCCAGGACACCGGGGATAAATATTGTCCCAGGACACCGGAGATAAATATTGGCCCAGGACACCGGGGATAAATATTGTCCAGGACACCGGGGATAAATATTGGCCCAGGACACCGGGGATAAATATTGGCCCAGGACACCGCAGATAAATATTGGCCCAGGTCACCGAGGATAAATATTGGCCCAGGACACCGGGGATAAATATTGTCCGGGACACCGGGGATAAATATTGGCCCAGGACACCGGAGATAAATATTGGCCCAGGACACCGGGGATAAATATTGGCCCAGGACACCGGGAATAAATATTGGCCCAGGACACCGGCGATAAATATTGGCCCAGGACACCAGGGATAAATATTGGCCCGGGACACCGGGGATAAATATTGTCCGGGACACCGGGGATAAATATTGTCCGGGACACCGGGGATAAATATTGGCCCAGGACACCGGAGATCAATATTGGCCCAGGACACCGGGGATAAATATTGGCCCAGGACACCGGCGATAAATATTGGCCCAGGACACCAGGGATAAATATTGGCCCGGGACACCGGGAATAAATATTGGCCCAGGTCACCGAGGATAAATATTGGCCCAGGACACCGGGAATAAATATTGGCCCAGGTCACCGAGGATAAATATTGGCCCAGGACACCGGGGATAAATATTGTCCGGGACACCGGGGATAAATATTGGCCCAGGACACCGGGGATAAATATTGTCCGGGACACCGGGGATAAATATTGTCCGGGACACCGGGGATAAATATTGGCCCAGGACACTGGGGATAAATATTGGCCCAGGACACCCTGGATAAATATTGGCCCAGGACACTGGGGATAAATATTGGCCCAGTACACCGGGGATAAATATTGTCCGGGACACCGGGGATAAATATTGGCTGGGACACCGGGGATAAATATTGGCTGGGACACCGGAGATAAATATTGGCCCAGGACACCGGGGATAAATATTGTCCCAGGACACCGGAGATAAATATTGGCCCAGGACACCGGGGATAAATATTGTCCAGGACACCGGGGATAAATATTGGCCCAGGACACCGGGGATAAATATTGGCCCAGGACACCGCAGATAAATATTGGCCCAGGTCACCGAGGATAAATATTGGCCCAGGACACCGGCGATAAATATTGGCCCAGGACACCGGGGATAAATATTGGCCGGGACACCGGGGATAAATATTGGCCCAGGACACCGGAGATAAATATTGGCCCAGGACACCGGGGATAAATATTGGCCCAGGACACCGGGAATAAATATTGGCCCAGGACACCGGCGATAAATATTGGCCCAGGACACCAGGGATAAATATTGGCCCGGGACACCGGGGATAAATATTGTCCGGGACACCGGGGATAAATATTGTCCGGGACACCGGAGATCAATATTGGCCCAGGACACCGGGGATAAATATTGGCCCAGGACACCGGCGATAAATATTGGCCCAGGACACCAGGGATAAATATTGGCCCGGGACACCGGGAATAAATATTGGCCCAGGTCACCGAGGATAAATATTGGCCCAGGACACCGGGAATAAATATTGGCCCTGGTCACCGAGGATAAATATTGGCCCAGGACACCGGGGATAAATATTGTCCGGGACACCGGGGATAAATATTGGCCCAGGACACTGGGGATAAATATTGGCCCAGGACACCCTGGATAAATATTGGCCCAGGACACTGGGGATAAATATTGGCCCAGTACACCAGGGATAAATATTGGCCCAGGACACCGGGGATAAATATTGGCCCAGGACACCGGGGATAAATATTGGCTGGGACACCGGGAATAAATATTGGCTGTGACACCGGGGATAAATATTGGCTGGGACACCGGGGATAAATATTGTCCCAGGACACCGGGGATAAATATTGGCCCAGGACACTGGGGATAAAAATTGGCCCAGGACACTGGGGATAAATATTGGCCCAGGACACCGGGGATAAATATTGGCCCAGGACACTGGGGATAAATATTGTCCGGGACACCGGGGATAAATATTGGCTGGGACACCGGAGATAAATATTGGCCCAGGACACCGGGGATAAATATTGTCCCAGGACACCGGAGATAAATATTGGCCCAGGACACCGGGGATAAATATTGTCCAGGACACCGGGGATAAATATTGGCCCAGGACACCGGGGATAAATATTGGCCCAGGACACCGCAGATAAATATTGGCCCAGGTCACCGAGGATAAATATTGGCCCAGGACACCGGGGATAAATATTGTCCGGGACACCGGGGATAAATATTGGCCCAGGACACCGGAGATAAATATTGGCCCAGGACACCGGGGATAAATATTGGCCCAGGACACCGGGAATAAATATTGGCCCAGGACACCGGCGATAAATATTGGCCCAGGACACCAGGGATAAATATTGGCCCGGGACACCGGGGATAAATATTGTCCGGGACACCGGGGATAAATATTGTCCGGGACACCGGGGATAAATATTGGCCCAGGACACCGGAGATCAATATTGGCCCAGGACACCGGGGATAAATATTGGCCCAGGACACCGGCGATAAATATTGGCCCAGGACACCAGGGATAAATATTGGCCCGGGACACCGGGAATAAATATTGGCCCAGGTCACCGAGGATAAATATTGGCCCAGGACACCGGGAATAAATATTGGCCCAGGTCACCGAGGATAAATATTGGCCCAGGACACCGGGGATAAATATTGTCCGGGACACCGGGGATAAATATTGGCCCAGGACACCGGGGATAAATATTGTCCGGGACACCGGGGATAAATATTGTCCGGGACACCGGGGATAAATATTGGCCCAGGACACTGGGGATAAATATTGGCCCAGGACACCCTGGATAAATATTGGCCCAGGACACTGGGGATAAATATTGGCCCAGTACACCAGGGATAAATATTGGCCCAGGACACCGGGGATAAATATTGGCCCAGGACACCGGGGATAAATATTGGCCCAGGTCACCGAGGATAAATATTGGCCCAGGACACCGGGAATAAATATTGGCCCAGGTCACCGAGGATAAATATTGGCTGGGACACCGGGGATAAATATTGGCCCAGGACACCGGAGCTAAATATTGGCCCAGGACACCGGGAATAAATATTGGCCCAGGACACCGGCGATAAATATTGGCCCAGGACACCAGGGATAAATATTGGCCCGGGACACCGGGGATAAATATTGTCCGGGACACCGGGGATAAATATTGTCCGGGACACCGGGGATAAATATTGGCCCAGGACACCGGAGATAAATATTGGCACAGGACACCGGGGATAAATATTGGCCCAGGACACCGGCGATAAATATTGGCCCAGGACACCAGGGATAAATATTGGCCCGGGACACCGGGAATAAATATTGGCCCAGGTCACCGAGGATAAATATTGGCCCAGGACACCGGGAATAAATATTGGCCCAGGTCACCGAGGATAAATATTGGCCCAGGACACCGGGGATAAATATTGTCCGGGACACCGGGGATAAATATTGGCCCGGGACACCGGGGATAAATATTGGCCCAGGACACCGGGGATAAATATTGTCCGGGACACCGGGGATAAATATTGGCCCAGGACACTGGGGATAAATATTGGCCCAGGACACCAGGGATAAATATTGGCCCAGGACACTGGGGATAAATATTGGCCCAGGTCACCGAGGATAAATATTGGCCCAGGACACCGGGGATAAATATTGGCCCAGGTCACCGAGGATAAATATTGGCCCAGGACACCGGGGATAAATATTGTCCGGGACACCGGGGATAAATATTGGCCCAGGACACCGGGGATAAATATTGTCCGGGACACCGGGGATAAATATTGTCCGGGACACCGGGGATAAATATTGGCCCAGGACACTGGGGATAAATATTGGCCCAGGACACCCTGGATAAATATTGGCACAGGACACTGGGGATAAATATTGGCCCAGTACACCAGGGATAAATATTGGCCCAGGACACCGGGGATAAATATTGGCCCAGGACACCGGGGATAAATATTGGCCCAGGTCACCGAGGATAAATATTGGCCCAGGACACCGGGAATAAATATTGGCCCAGGTCACCGAGGATAAATATTGGCTGGGACACCGGGGATAAATATTGGCCCAGGACACCGGAGCTAAATATTGGCCCAGGACACCGGGAATAAATATTGGCCCAGGACACCGGCGATAAATATTGGCCCAGGACACCAGGGATAAATATTGGCCCGGGACACCGGGGATAAATATTGTCCGGGACACCGGGGATAAATATTGTCCGGGACACCGGGGATAAATATTGGCCCAGGACACCGGAGATAAATATTGGCCCAGGACACCGGGGATAAATATTGGCCCAGGACACCGGCGATAAATATTGGCCCAGGACACCAGGGATAAATATTGGCCCGGGACACCGGGAATAAATATTGGCCCAGGTCACCGAGGATAAATATTGGCCCAGGACACCGGGAATAAATATTGGCCCAGGTCACCGAGGATAAATATTGGCCCAGGACACCGGGGATAAATATTGTCCGGGACACCGGGGATAAATATTGGCCCGGGACACCGGGGATAAATATTGGCACAGGACACCGGGGATAAATATTGTCCGGGACACCGGGGATAAATATTGGCCCAGGACACTGGGGATAAATATTGGCCCAGGACACCAGGGATAAATATTGGCCCAGGACACTGGGGATAAATATTGGCCCAGTACACCAGGGATAAATATTGGCCCAGGACACCGGGGATAAATATTGGCCCGGGACACCGGGGATAAATATTGGCCCAGGTCACCGAGGATAAATATTGGCACAGGACACCGGGGATAAATATTGGCCCAGGACACCGGGAATAAACATTGGCCCAGGTCACCGGGGATAAATATTGGCCCAGGACACCGGGGATAAATATTGGCCCAGGTCACCGAGGATAAATATTGGCTGGGACACCGGGAATAAATATTGGCCCAGGACACTGGGGATAAATATTGGCTGGGACACCGGGGATAAATATTGGCCCAGGACACCGGGGATAAATATTGGCCCAGGACACCGGGGATAAATATTGGCCCAGGTTACCGGGGATAAATATTGGCTGTGACACCTGGGATAAATATTGGCCGGGACATTCAACCCATCGAACCTGTTACATATAAACATTGATTGGACATTCAGTCCCTCAAGCCTGTTAAAAACGTAATGAAATAGGCAATTCAGAATCTTGAGCGAGTTACATAGGCACAGGAGTAGGCCATTAAACCCCTCGAGGTTGTTACATCGGACAAAGCCATTAAACCCCACAAGCCTGCTACGTAGGAAAATAAGCAGTTCATGAAGATCCTAAAGACAGGTATATAGCAAAGGGAGTGGGCCATTCAGTCCATTAAGCCTGTTACATAGGAACAGGAGGAGGCCATTCAGCCCCTCGAGCCTGTTACATAGGAACAGGAGGAAGTCAAAAGGCCATCGAGCCTATTATATAGGAAGAGGAGGAGGCCATTCAGCCCCTCGAGCCTGTTACACAGGAACAGGAGGAGGCCATTCAGCCCCTCGAGCCTGTTACATTAGGAACAGGAGGAGGCCATTCAGCCCCTCGAGCCTGTTACATAGGAACAGGAAAGGCCATTCAGCCCCTCGAGCCTGTTATATAGGAACAGGAGGAGGCCATTCAGCCCCTCGAGCCTGTTACATAGGAACAGGAGGTGGTCATTCAGGCCATCGAGCCTGTTACATAGGAACAGGAAAGGCCATTCAGCCCCTCGAGCCTGTTATATAGGGACAGGAGGAGGCCATTCAGCCCCTCGAGCCTGTGACATAGGAACAGGAGGAGGTTATTCCTCACTCAGCCAATTCCACCATTCATGTACGATAGCAAAATACTGCGGATGCTGGAAAATTGAAACAACAACAGAAAACGCTGGAAAAACTCAGCAGGCCAGGCAACATCCGTGGAGAGAGAAACAGAGTGAACGTTTCAGGTCGAAACCCTTCGTCAGAACTGAGAAAACAGCAGGAAATGAAACAGATAAAAAAGCAAGGGGGAGGCTGGGGGGAGGAATAAAAGAACAAAAGGGGTGGTCTATGGTAAGTAGAGACTTCCCCTCTTAACTTCCCCTCTCTGACCCCGATCGATCAGTCCTCAGCAAAGGCCTGAGCTTCATCCCCTTACGCCCCCACCTCAATGAATTTCGAGCTCGGCATGATGCTGAGCTCTTTTTCCGCCGCCTTCGTCTCCGTGCCCACTTCTTTGGCCAGGAGTCTTCCCCCCGCACGGCTGACCCTTTCTCCCGCTTTCAGAATTCTCGTTCCACCTGGACCCCTCCCTCTGGCCTCTTACCCTCTCTAGATCTTTTCATTGCTAACTGCCGCCGTGACATCGGCCATCTCAATTTCTCTGCTCCCCTCACTCACTCCAACCTACCTCCCTCTGAACTTGCAGCACTCCATTCTCTCCGATCCAACCCCGACATTGTCATTAAACCTGCTGACAAGGGTGGTGCTGTTGTTGTTTGGTGAACCGACCTCTACCTAGCAGATGCTGAACGCCAACTCTCCGCCACCTCCTCCTACCTCCACCTGGACCATGACCCACTACCGAACATCAAGCCACCATTTCCAAGACTGTCACTGACCTCATCTCCTCTGGGGATCTTCCCCCATGGCCGCCAATCTCATAGTTCCCCAACCCCGCACAGCCCGCTTCTACCTCCTTCCCAAGATCCACAAACAGGACTGGCCTGGTAGACCCATCTTTTCAGCCCACGGAACTTATCTCTTCCTATCTCGACTCTATTTTTTCTCCCCTTGTCCAGTCTCTTCCCACCTACATCCGCAATTCCTCTGACGCCCTCCGCCACTTTAACAGTTTCCAGTTTCCAGGCCCCAACCGCCTCCTTTTCACCATGGATGTACAATCCCTCTACTCCTCCATCCCCCACCAGGATGGCCTGAGGGCCCTCCGCTTCTTCCTTGAAAAAAGGCACAACCAGTCCCCATCCACCGCCACCCTCCTCCGCCTGGCTGAACTTGTTCTCACCTTGAACAACTTCTCCTTTGATCCATTCATTTCCTCCAAATCAAAGGCGTTGCTATGGGTACCCGCATGGGTCCTAGCTATGCCTACCTTTTCTGGGATATGTGGAACATTCTTTGTTCCAGTCCTACTCAGATCCCCTCCCTCACCTCTTTTTCCGGTGCATTGATGACTGTATCGGTGCTGGTTCCTGCTCTCGCCCTGAACTAGAAAATGTCATACACTTTGCTTCCAATTTCCACCCTTCCCTCACCTTCACATGGTCCATCTCTAACTCTTCCCTTCCCTTCCCTTCCTCAACTTCTCTATCTCCATTTCTGGCGATCGGCTATCGACAAACATCCAATACAAGCCCACTGACTCTCACAGCTACCTGGACTATACTTCCTCCTACCCCGCTTCCTGTAAGGACTCTATTCCATTCTCCCAGTTTCTCTGTCTCCGCCGCATCTGCTCTGACGATGCAATGTTCCATACCAGTGCTTCCAACATGTCTTCCTTTTTCCTCAACCAAGGATTCCCCTCTACTGCAGTTGGCATGGCCCTTGACCGTGTCTGTTCCATTTCCCGCATTTCTGCTGTCTCCCCTACTCTTCCTCCCGGAACCACGATAGGGTTCCCCTTGTCCTCACCTTCCACCCCACCAGCCTCCACATTCAACGGATCATCCTCCGCCTTTTCCGCCACCTCCAGCGTGATCCCACCACCAAGCACATCTTCCCCTCACCTCCCCTTTCAGCATTCCGAAGGGACCACTCCCTCCGCGACACCCTGGTCCACTCCTCTATCACCCCCAACACCCCTTCCCCTTCGCCCAGCACCTTCCTGTGCAAGCGCAAGAGATGCAACACATGCCCTTTTACCTCCTCCCTTCCCACTGTCCAGGGCCCCAAACTCTCCTTCCAGGTGAAACAGCGATTTACTTGTACTTCTTGCAATTTAGTATACTGTATTCGCTGCTCACGATGTGGTCTCCTCTACATTGGGGAGACCAAACGCAGATTGGGTGACCGCTTTGCGGAACACCTCCATTCAGTCCGTAAGTGTAACCCCGAGCTTCCGGTCGCCTGTCCCTTTAATTCTCTGCTCCACTCCCACTCTGACCTCTCCATCCACGGCCTCTTACACTGTTCCAATGAAGCTCAACGTAAGCTCGAGGAACAGCACCTCATCTTTCGATTAGGCACTTTACAGCCTTCTGGGCTCAACAGAGAGTTCAACCATTTCAGACGATAACCCCTGCTCCTATTTTTTCAGGTGGCTGTTGTTGATGATTCTGTCATTCCCATTTGCAACATTTAATCTGTCCTGCCTTCAATCATAAGAACAGAAGAACATAAGAAATAGGAGCAGGTGTAGGCCATTCGGCCCATCGAGCCTGCTCCGCCATTCAATGAGATCATGGCTGATCTTCTGCCTCAACTCCATTCACCAGCCCTATCGCCATATCCCTTGATGCCCTTACTAGTCAGAAATCTAGCGGCTTCTGTTTTGAATATACCCAATGACTGAACCTCCACAGCCCTCTGGGGTAGAGAATTCCAAAGATTTACCAACCTCTGTGTGAAGAAATGTCTTGTCATCTCAGTCCTGAATGGCCTACCCTTTATCCTGAGGCTGTGGCCCCTGGTTCTAGACTCCCCATCCAAGGGAAACATTCTTCCAGCATCCACCCTATAAAGCCCTGTAATAATTTTGTATGCTTCAATGAGATCCCCTCTCATTCTTCTGAATTCAAGAGAATACAGGCCGAGTCTACTCAATCTCTTCTCATACGACAGTCCCGCCATCCCAAGAATCAATCTCGTGAACCTTCGCTGCACTCCCTCTATGGCAAGTATATCCTTCCCTATGTAAGGAGAGCACAATAGTACACAGTACTCCAGGTGTGGTCTCACCAAGGCCCTATATAATTGGAGTAAGGCTTCTTTACTCCTGCACTCAAATCCTCTTGTAATGAAGGCCAGCATACCATTTGCCTTCCTAATCCTAGCACAGACTGTCCCTTTAGTTCCTTCCTCCCCTCCACCCACTTTCCCTGCCTCTGCACCTGCTTAAAACCGGTTACTTTTAACAGTTCTGATGAAGGGTCACAGAACTGAAACGTTAACTCTGTTTCTCTCTCCACGGATGCTGCCTGGCCTGCTGAGTATTTCCAGCATTTTCTGTTGTTATTTCAGATTTGGAGCATCCACAGTATTTTGCTCTTGTACTGGGGAGAGATAACCAAACCGCCTCCTTAGGAAGTTTAATCACTTTATACACTTTCTTATTTGAGCTCCGTTTGGAGTTAGAGTTTATTTTATTTTATTGTTGCATATTTAACGATAGCATTGAAGATGGAAAGAGAAACTTAGATCAACTTCTTCTGTCAAAGCTGCAATGAGACTAGAAAGAATTTAAAGATTTTTAATGAACTTTTCACAAAAAGTGAACGTTAAAAACACTTTTTTCACCCTAAGTTTCTGGAACGATTTTGGAAGAAACAACAAGGGAAAATCAATGTTCCCCTCATCTAAACAAGTTTCAAGCAGATCTTGATGTTCAAACACTTTTAAGGAGCCTCTGAATTGCTTAAAACATTTTAAAACTTAAATTTCTCAATATTTGATTTTGAACGATCGACTGAAGTGAGTAGCTGCACAAAAAGATTCAATCATGCTGTTGAGGAGGGGGAGGGCAGGGGAGGATTTGGAGGAGTTACTTATTACTTTTTATTGACTTTTTAAAATATCATTAAAACGTTTAGGAAGAGAACCAAAAAAGAGGAAAACACAAACCGTTTTATTTTACATAATTTGAAAACCGAAAATGCTGGAAATTCTCAGCAGGTCAGGCTGCATCTGTGGGGGGAGAGAGAGAGAAAAACATATCTAACGGTTCAGGTCTGTGACCTTTCGTCAGAACTGGAAAATGTTAGAGTTGTAACAGATTTTAACCAGGTGCAGAGGCAGGGAAAGGCGGGAGGGGAGGAAGGAACACAAGGGATGGTCTGTGATATGGTGGAAGGCAGGAGTGGTTAAATCCGCCCTCTGCACCTGGTTAAAATCTGTTACATCTCTAACTTTTTCCAGTTCGGACGAAAGGTCACAGACCTGAAACGTTAACTCTGTTTCTCTCTCGCTCTCCACAGATGCTGCCTGACCTGCTGAGTATTTCCAGCATTTTCTGTTTATATTTCAGATTCCAGCATCCGCTGTATTTTGCTATTGTGACCGATTTTATTTTGTCTGTCGTTCTAGTCTGAACAAGTCCCAGGAATAACGTAACTATAGATTTCTTCTTAAATGTTTAGTGGAGCGTTAATAGAAACAAGAACTCTGTACTGATGTATGAAAAATGAAGGAAGCTACTTTAGAAGAAACCATTATTTGTTTATTGAGAAAGACACACAAAATACTTTGATTAAACTGATAATGTACAATTTCGATTTGGTATAAATGTTCGAATTAGGAGATTGAAAATTGAGACCAAAATGAAATTTTTTCCTGCTGTTTAATTGGGAAGTACCTAAAATAATTCAACACTTTTCGTGAAAAGAGCAGGGATTAATATTGTGGAGAATGTTTGAGAGAAAATATATTGGAAGCGAAATTTGTAAATTAACATCTTTAAATCAACATATTAGTAAACATTTCCAAGTCAGTCTGATTGGTTCTCTTGTCCAGGAAGAATTATGAATATTTATTTGTGCTAAATCGTAGTTTTTCCTGCTTTTTGATTTAATTCAGTGACACACATTGTGTGTGTGTTTTTCTGCACTTGTGAATAAGTGCTGCATTTCTGACATGTTACATGGAGGGTGTACTGGTTCAATAACACCACGGTTATTAATGGAAGTCGTTGAAGTTGGAAATACGGATACCCGTTTTTGTTCAATTCTTTTTAATGGTGTGAACTAAAGAACTACAGCACTTTATATTTGTTGGTTGCCTGGTTGCATTGTGATTAATATTCTAATGACATATCTGGATGTAGAGCACGTCAGCGTCATAGGAAAGCCGCTGCTCCTGCTGCTTGAGCTGCCATTGCTATAGTGACATGAGGGATTTGCTAATACGTTGAAAACATTAAAATTAATACAAATTGCACGAATAGATCTGCCTCATTCAGCTCACCTTGGGCTTTTGGATCATATGTCGATGTGTAACTGAGTGACGTTTCTGAAGTGTTAATTTATTATTCTGCAGTTCTTTTATATCCTATTCATTTCTGACAAGGATTTATTTAAATAGAGTTTGTACATGACGAACTAAAAGCTTTTAATTAATTCTACCGTAATCAAACATGCAGAATGGGCTGTAAATGACAAATGAATTTCAATATGGGTACGTGTGAGGTGGTGCATTTTGTTAGCAGGAAAAAGGAGCCCAGCTACTCCTTGGAACGTAAGAGTCTAAATGGGGTAGAGGTGCAAAGGGATCTCGGGGTATAGATTCATGAATCATCAGAAGGAGCAACGCCGGTTAAAATGCCATAAAAGTGGAAATAAAGCACGGGTTCATTTCTAGAGGAATAGATTTCAAAAGAAGGGAAGTTATGTTAAACTTGCAGAATCTTGTCTGATTGTCTCATGATTTGAGACGGTGGGGTGAGAATACCTCATTACTGTATATATGATTTTAACTTGTTGTTGTTGTTGCTGTCGCTGTTGTAAAAGTTGCTTTACTAAAAGTTGTTCTAAAATTTGTTGTTGTAAAATTTGCCCACGGCCGAAAAGGTCGCTCAAAGGAGTTCATGGCCGCTCAGTGCAAAAAAATTCGAGGAAACATTGGTGGGGAGGAGCTGAGACTATTAGCTGGGGAGGAGCTGAGGATTGTAGGTGGGGTGGGGAGGAGCTGAGGATATTAGGTGAGGTGGGGAGGAGCTGAGGATATTTGGTGGGGTGGGGAGGAGCTGAGGATTGTAGGTGAGGTGGGGTGGAGCTGAGGATTTTAGGTGGGGTGGCGAGGAGCTGAGGATATTAGGTGGGGAGGGGCTGAGGATATTAGGAGGGGCGGGGAGGAGCTGAGGATATTAGGTGGGGTGGGGAGGAGCTGAGGATATTAGGTGGGGTGGGGAGGAGCTGAGGATATTAGGTGGAGTGGGGAGGAGCTGAGGATATTAGGTGTGGTGGGGAGGAGCTGAGGATATTAGGTGGCATGGGGAGGGTCTGAGGATATTAGGTGGGGTGGTGAGGAGCTGAGGATATTAGGTGGAGTGGGCAGGAGCTCAGGATATTAGGTGGGGTGGGGTGGAGCTGAGAATATTAGATGGGGTGGAGAGGAGCTGGGGATATTAGGTGGGGCGGGGAGGAGCTGAGGATATTAGGTGGGGTGGGGGGGAGCTGAGGATATTAGGTGGGGTGGGGAGGAGCTGAGGATATCTGGTGGGGTGGGGAGGAGCTGAGGATATTAGGTGGGGTGGGGAGGAGCTGAGGATATTAGGTGGGTTCAGGAGGAGCTGAGGACATTAGGTGGGGTGGGGAGGAGCTGAGGATATTAGGTGGGGTGGGGAGGAGCTGAGGATATTAGGTGGGGTGGGGAGGAGCTGAGGATATTAGGTGGGGTGGGGAGGAGCTGAGGATATTAGGTGGGGTGGGGAGGAGCTGAGGATATTAGGTGGGGTGGGGAGGAGCTGAGGATATTAGGTGGGGTGGGGAGGAGCTGAGGATATTAGGTGGGGTGGGGAGGAGCTGAGGATATTAGGTGGGGTGGGGAGGAGCTGAGGATATTAGGTGGGGTGGGGAGGAGCTGAGGATATTAGGTGGGGTGGGGAGGAGCTGAGGATATTAGGTGGGGTGGGGAGGAGCTGAGGATATTAGGTGGGGTGTGGAAGAGCTGAGGATATTAGGTGGGGTGGGGAGGAGCTGAGGATATTAGGTGGGGTGTGGAGGAGCTGAGGATATTAGGTGGGGTGGGGATGAGCTGAGGATATTAGGTGGGTTCAGGAGGAGCTGAGGATATTAGGTGGGGAGGAGCTGAGGATATTAGGTGGGTTCAGGAGGAGCTGAGGATATTAGATGGGGTGGGGAGGAGCTGAGGATATTAGATGGGGTGGGGAGGAGCTGAGGATATTAGGTGGGTTCAGGAGGAGCTGAGGATATTAGGTAGGGTGGGGATTAGCTGAGGATATTACGTGGGGTGGGGAGGAGCTGAGGATATTAGGTGGGGTGGGGAGGACTTGAGGATATTAGGTGGGGTGGGGAGGAGCTGAGGATATTAGCTGAGGTGGAGAGAAGCTGAAGATATTAGGTGGGGAGGAGCTGAGGATATTAGATGGGGTGGGGAGGAGCTGAGGATATTAGGTGGGGTGGGGAGGAGCTGAGGATATTAGGTGGGGAGGGGCTGAGGATATTAGGAGGGGCGGGGAGCAGCTGAGGAGATTAGGTGGGGTGGGGAGGAGCTGAGGATATTAGGTGGGGTGGGGAGGAGCTGAGGATATTAGGTGGGTTCAGGAGGAGCTGAGGATATTAGGTGGGGTGGGGAGGAGCTCAGGATATAAGGAGGGCCGGGGAGGAGCTGAGGATATTAGGTGGGGTGGGGAGGAGCTGAGTATATTAGGTGGGGTGGGGAGGAGCTGAGCATATTAGGTGGTGTGGGAGGAGCTGAGGATATTAGGAGGGGTGGGGAGGAGCTGAGGATATTAGGTGGTGTGGGGAGGTGCTGAGGATATTAGGTCGGGTGGGGAGGAGCTGAGGATATTAGGTGGGGTGGGGAGGAGCTGAGGATATTAGGAGGGGTGGGGAGGAGCTGTGGATAATAGGTGGGGTGGAGAGAAGCTGAGGATATTAGGTGGGGAGGAGCTGAGGATATTCGGTGGGGTGGGGAGGAGCTGAGGATATTAGATGGGGTGGGGAGGACCTGAGGATATTAGGTGGGGAGTGGAGGAGCTGAGGATATTAGGTTGGTTGGGGAGGAGCTGAGGATATTAGGTGGGGTGGGGAGGAGCTGAGGATATTACGTGGGTTGGGGAGGAGCTGAGGATATTAGGTGGGGTGGGGAGGAGTTGAGGATATTAGGTGCGGTGGGGAGTAGCTGAGGATATTAGGTGGGGTGGAGAGAAGCTGAGGATATTAGGTGGGGAGGAGCTGAGGATATTAGATGGGGTGGGGAGGAGCTGAGGATATTAGATGGGGTGGGGAGGAGCTGAGGATATTAGGTGGGTTGAGGAGGAGCTCAGGATATTTGATGGGGTGGGGAGGAGCTGAGGATATTAGGTGGGGTGGTGAGGAGCTGAGGATATTAGGTGGGGTGGGGAGGAACTGAGGATATTAGATGTGGAGGAGCTGAGGATATGAGGTGGGTTCAGGAGGAGCTGAGGATATTAGGTGGGGTGGGGAGGTGCATAGGATATTAGGTGAGGTGGGGAGGAGCTGAGGATATTAGATGGGGAGGGCAGGAGCTGAGGATATTAGGTGGAGTGGGGAGGAGCTGAGGATATTAGGTGGTGTGATGATGGTCTGAGGATATTAGGTGGGGTGGGGAGGAGCTGATGATATTAGGTGGAGTGGGCAGGAGCTCAGGATATTAGGTGGGGTGGGGTGGAGCTGAGAATATTAGATGGAGTGGAGAGGAGCTGGGGATATTAGGTGGGGTGGGGAGGAGCTGAGGATATTAGGTGGGGTGGGGGGGAGCTAAGGATATTAGGTGGGGTGGGGAGGAGCTGAGGATATTAGATGGGGTGGGGAGGAGCTGAAGATATCGGTGGGGTGGGGAGGAGATGAGGATATTAGGTGGGGTGGGGAGGAGCTGAGGATATTAGGTGGGGTGTGGAGGAGCTGAGGATATTAGGTGGGGTGGGGAGGAGCTGAGGATATTAGGTGGGGTGGGGAGGAGCTGAAGATATTAGGTGGGTTTAGGAGGAGCTGAGGATATTAGGTGGGGTGGGGGGGAGCTTAGGATATTAGGTGGGGTTGGGAGGAGCTGAAGATATTAGGTGGGTTCAGGAGGAGCTGAGGATATTAGGTGGGGTGGGGAGGAGCTGAGGATATTAGGTGGGGAGGGGAGGAGCTGAGGATATTAGATGGGGTGGGGAGGACCTGAGGATATTAGGTGGGGTGTGGAGGAGCTGAGGATATTAGGTGGGTTCAGGAGGAGCTGAGGATAATAGGTGGGGAGGAGCTGAGGATATTAGGTGTGGTGGGGAGGAGCTGAGGATATTAGGTGGGTTCAGGAGGAGCTGAGGATATTAGGTGGGGTGGGGATTAGCTGAGGATATTACGTGGGGTGGGGAGGAGCTGAGGATATTAGGTGGGGTGGGGAGGAGTTGAGGATATTAGGTGGGGTGGGGAGGAGCTGAGGATATTAGGTGGGGTGGAGAGAAGCTGAGGATATTAGGTGGGGAGGAGCTGAGGATATTAGATGGGGTGTGGAGGAGCTGAGGATATTAGGTGGGGTGGGGAGGAGCTGTGGATATTAGGTGGGGTGGAGAGAAGCTGAGGATATTAGGTGGGGAGGAGCTGAGGATATTAGGTGGGGTGGGGAGGAGCTGAGGATATTAGATGGGGTGTGGAGGAGCTGAGGATATTAGGTGGGGTGTGGAGGGGCTGAGGATATTAGGTGGGTTCAGAAGCAGCTGAGGATATTAGGTGGGGAGGAGCTGATGATATTAGGTGGGGTGGGGAGGAGCTGAGGATATTAGGTGGGTTCAGGAGGAGCTGAGGATATTAGGTGGGGTGGGAAGGAGCTGAGAATATTAGGTGGGGTGGGGAGGAGCTGAGGATTTTAGGTGGGGTGGGGAGGAACTGAGGATATTAGATGGGGAGGAGCTGAGGATATGAGGTGGGTTCAGGAGGAGCTGAGGATATTAGGTGGGGTGGGGAGGTGCATAGGATATTAGGTGAGGTGGGGAGGAGCTGAGGATATTAGGTGGTGTGGGGAGGGTCTGAGGATATTAGGTGGGGTGGGGAGGAGCTGAGGATATTAGGTGGAGTGGGCAGGAGCTGAGGATATTAGGTGGGGTGGGGTGGAGCTGAGAATATTAGATGGGGTGGAGAGGAGCTGAGGATATTAGGTGGGGTGGGGAGGATCTGAGGATATTAGGTGGGTTCAGGAGGAGCTGAGGATATTAGGTGGGGTGGGGAGGAGCTGAGGATATTACGTGGGGTGGGGAGAAGCTGAGGATATTAGGTGGGGTGGGGAGGAGTTGAGGATATTAGGTGCGGTGGGGAGGAGCTGAGGATATTAGGTGGGGTGGAGAGAAGCTGAGGATATTAGGTGGGGAGGAGCTGAGGATATTAGATGTGGTGGGGAGGAGCTGAGGATATTAGATGGGTGGGGAGGAGCTGAGGATATTAGGTGGGTTCAGGTGGAGCTCAGGATATTAGATGGGGTGGGGAGGAGCTGAGGATATTAGGTGGGGTGGGGAGGGGCTGAGAATATTATGTGGGGTGGGGAAGATCTGAGGATATTAGATGGGGAGGAGCTGAGGATATGAGGTGGGTTCAGGAGGAGCTGAGGATATTAGGTGGGGTGGGGAGGTGCAGAAGATATTAGGTGAGGAGGGGAGGAGCTGAGGATATTTGATGGGGTGGGCAGGAGCTGAGGATATTAGGTGGAGTGGGGAGGAGCTGAGGATATTAGGCGGGGTGGGGAGGAGCTGAGGATATTAGGTGGTGTGGGGCGGGTCTGAGGATATTAGGTGGGGTGGGGAGGAGCTGAGGATATTAGGTGGAGTGGGCAGGAGCTGAGGATATTAGGTGGGGTGGGGAGGAGCTGAGGATAAAAGGTGGAGTGGGGTGGAGCTGAGAATATTAGATGGGGTGGCGAGGATGCTGGGGATATTAGGTGGGGTGGGGAGGAGCTGAGGATATTAGGTGGGGTGGGGAGGAGCTGAGGATATTAGGTGGGGTGGGGAGGAGCTGAGGATATTAGGTGGGGTGGGGAGGTGCTGAGGATATTAGGTGGGGTGGGGAGGAGCTGAGGATATTAGGTGGGGTGGGGAGGAGCTGAGGATATTAGGTGGGGTGGGGAGGAGCTGAGGATATTAGGTGGGGTGGGGAGGAGCTGAGGATATTAGGTGGGTTAGGAGGAGCTGAGGATATTAGGTGGGGTGGGGAGGAGCTGATGATATTAGGTGGGGTGGGAGAGCTGAGGATATTAGGTGGGGTGGGGAGGAGCTGAGGATATTAGGTGGGGTGGGGAGGAGCTGAGGATATTAGGTGGGGTGGGGAGGAGCTGAGGATATTAGGTGGGGTGGGGGGAGCTGAGGATATTAGGTGGGTGGGGAGGAGCTGAGGATATTAGGTGGGGTGGGGAGGAGCTGAGGATATTAGGTGGGTTGGGGAGGAGCTGAGGATATTAGGTGGGGTGGGTAGGAGCTGAGGATATTAGGTGGGGTCGGGAGGAGCTGAGGATATTAGGTGGGGTGGAGCTGATGATATTAGGTGGGGTGGGGAGGAGCTGAGGATATTAGGTGGGTTCAGGAGGAGCTGAGGATATTAGGTGGGGTGGGGAGGAGCTGAGGATATTACGTGGGGTGGGGAGAAGCTGAGGATATTAGGTGGGGTGGGGAGGAGTTGAGGATATTAGGTGCGGTGGGGAGGAGCAGAAGATATTAGGTGTGGTGGAGAGAAGCTGAGGATATTAGGTGGGGAGGAGCTGAGGATATTAGATGGGGTGGGGAGGAGCTGAGGATATTAGATGGGGTGGGGAGGAGCTGAGGATATTAGGTGGGTTCAGGAGGAGCTCAGGATATTAGATGGCGTGGGGAGGAGCTGAGGATATTAGGTGGGGTGGGGAGGAGCTGAGAATATTAGGTGGGGTGGGGAGGAGCTGAGGATATTAGGTGGGGTGGGGAGGAACTGATGATATTAGATGGGGAGGAGCTGAGGATATTAGGTGGGTTCAGGAGGAGCTGAGGATATTAGGTGGGGTGGGGAGGTGCTGAGGATATTAGGTGTGGTGGGGAGGAGCTGAGGATATTAGGTGGGGTGGGCAGGAGCTGAGGATATTAGGTGGGGTGGGGAGGAGCTGAGGTATTAGGTGGGGTGGGGAGAGCTGAGATATTAGGTGGGTTGAGGGGAGCCTGAGGATATAGGTGGGGTGGGGGAGAGCTGAGGATATAGGTGGGAGTGGGGCAGGTAGCTGAGGAATTAGGTGGGGTGGGGTGGAGCTGGGATATTAGGATGGGGTGAGGAGAGCTGAGATATTAGGTGGGGGAGCGAGGAGCTGGGGAGTTAGGTGGGGTGGGGAGAGCTGAGGATATAGGTGGGGTGAAAGGGAACTGAGGATATTAGGTGGGGTGGGGAGGACTAAGGATATTGTGGGTTGTGGAAGGAGCTGAGGATATTAGGTTGGTTCAGGAGGAGCTGAGGAAATTAGGTGGGGTGGGGAGGTGCATAGGATATTAGGTGAGGTGGGGAGGAGCTGAGAATATTAGATGGGGTGGGCAGGAGCTGAGAATATTAGGTGGAGTGGGGAGGAGCTGAGGATATTAGGTGGGGTGGGGAGGAGCTGAGGATATTAGGTGGTGTGGGGAGGGTCTGAGGATATTAGGTGGGGTGGGGAGGAGCTGAGGATATTAGGTGGTGTGGGGAGGGTCTGAGGATATTAGGTGGGGTGGGGGGAGCTGAGGATATTAGGTGGGGTTGGGAGGAGCTAAGGATATTAGTTGGGGTGGGGGGGAGCTGAGGATGTTAGGTGGGGTGGGGAGGAGCTGAAGATATTAGGTGAGGTGGGGAGGAGCTGAGGATATTAGGTGGGGTGGGGAGGAGCTGAAGATATTAGGTGGGGTTGGGAGGAGCTGAGGATATTAGGTGGGGTGGGGAGGAGCTGAGGATATTAGGTGGGGTGGGGTGGAGCTGAGGATATTTGGTGCGGTGGGGAGGAGCTGAGGATATTCGATGGGTTGGGGAGGAGCTGAGAATATGAGGTGGGGTGGGGAGGAGCTGAGGATATTAGGTGGGGTGGGGAGGAACTGAGGATATTAGTTGGGGTGGGGAGGAGCTGAGGACATTAGGTGGGGTGGGGAGGAGCTGTGGATATTAGGTGGGGTGGAGAGAAGCTGTTTATATTAGATGGGGTGGGGAGGACCTGAGGATATTAGGTGGGGTGTGGAGGAGCTGAGGATATTAGGTGGGTTCAGGAGGAGCTGAGGATATTAGGTGGGGAGGAGCTGATGATATTAGGTGGGGTGGGGAGGAGCTGAGTATATTAGATGGGGTGGGGAGGACCTGAGGATATTAGGTGGGGTGTGGAGGAGCTGAGGATATTAGGTGGGTTCAGGAGGAGCTGAGGATATTAGGTGGGGAGGAGCTGATGATATTAGGTGGGGTGGGGAGGAGCTGAGGATATTAGGTGGGGTGGGGAGGACCTGAGGATATTAGGTGGGTTCAGGCAGAGCTGAGGATATTAGGTGGGGAGGAGCTGATGATATTAGGTGGGGTGGGGAGGAGCTGAGGATATTAGGTGGGTTCAGGAGGAGCTGAGGATATTAGGTGGGGTGGGGAGGAGCTGAGGATATTCGGTGGGTTCAGGAGGAGCTGAGGATATTAGATGGGGTGGGGAGGAGCTGAGAATATTAGGTGGGATGGGGAGGAGCTGAGGATATTAGGTGGGGTGGGGAGGAACTGAGGATATTAGATAGGGAGGAGCTGAGGATATGAGGCGGGTTCAGGAGGAGCTGAGGATATTAGGTGGGGTGGGGAGGAGCTGAGGATATTAGGTGAGGTGGGCAGGAGCTGAGGATATTAGGTGGAGTGGGGAGGAGCTGAGGATATTAGGTGGGGTGGACAGGAGCTGAGGATATTAGGTTGAGTGGGGAGGAGCTGAGGATATTAGGTGGGGTGGGGAGGAGCTGAGGATAATAGGTGGTGTGGGGAGGGTCTGAGGATATTAGGTGGGGTGGGGAGGAGCTGAGGATATTAGGTGGAGTGGGCAGGAGCTGAGGATATTAGGTGGGGTGGGGTGGAGCTGAGAATATTAGATGGGGTGGAGAGGAGCTGCGGATATTAGGTGGGGTGGGGAGGAGCTGAGGATATTAGGTGGGGTGGGGAGGAGCTGAGGATATTAGGTGGGGTGGGGAGGAGCTGAGGATATTAGGTGGGGTGGGGAGGAGCTGAAGATAATAGGTGGGTTCAGGAGGAGCTGAGGATATTAGGTGGGGTGGGGTGGAGCTGAGAATATTAGATGGGGTGGAGAGGAGCTGGGGATATTAGGTGGGGTGGGGAGGAGCTGAGGATATTAGGTGGGGTGGGGAGGAGCTGAGGATATTAGCTGGGGTGGGGAGGAGCTGAGGATATTAAGTGGGGTGGGGAGGAGCTGAAGATATTAGGTGGGTTCAGGAGGAGCTGAGGATATTAGGTGGGGTGGGGTGGAGCTGAGAATATTAGATGGGGTGCAGAGGAGCTGGGGATATTAGGTGGGGTGGGGAGGAGCTGAGGATATTAGGTGGGGTGGGGGGGAACTGAGGATATTAGGTGGGGTGGGGAGGAGCTGAGGATATCTGGTGGGGTGGGGAGGATCTGAGGATATTAGGTGGGGTGAGGAGGAGCCGAGGTTATTAGGTGGGTTCAGGAGGAGCTGAGGATATTACGTGGGGTGGGGAGGAGCTGAGGATATTAGGTGGGGTGGGGAGGAGCTGAGGATATTAGGTGGGGTGGGGAGGAGCTGAGGATATTCGGTGCTGTGGGGAGGAGCTGAGGATATTAGATGGGGTGTGGAGGAGCTGAGGATATTAGGTGATTTCAGGAGGAGCTGAGGATATTGGGTGGGGTGGGGAGGAGCCGAGGTTATTAGTTGGGTTCAGGAGGAGCTGAGGATATTACGTGGGGTGGGGAGGAGCTGAGGTCATTAGGTGGGGTGGGGAGGAGTTGAGGATATTAGGTTGGGTGGGGAGGAGCTGAGGATATTAGGTGGGGTGGAGAGAAGCTGAGGATATTAGGTGGGGTGGAGAGAAGCTGAGGATATTAGGTGGGGTGGGGAGGAGCTGAGGATATTAGGTGGGGTGGAGAGAAGCTGAGGATATTAGGTGGGGTGGGGAGGAGCTGAGGATATTAGATGGGGTGGGGAGGAGCTGAGGATATTAGGTGGGTTCAGGAGGAGCTCAGGATATTAGGTGGGGTGGGGAGGAGCTGAGAATATTAGGTGGGGAGGAGCTGAGGATTTTAGGTGGGGTGGGGAGGAGCTGAGAATATTAGGTGTGGTGGGGAGGAGCTGAGGATATTAGGTGGGGTGGGGAGGAACTGAGGATATTAGATGGGGAGGAGCTGAGGATATGAGGTGGGTTCAGGAGGAGCTGAGGATATTAGGAGGGGTGGGGAGGAGCTGAGGATATTAGGTGAGGTGGGGAGGAGCTGAGGATATTAGATGGGGTGGGCAGGAGCTGAGGATATTAGGTGGAGTGGGGAGGAGCTGAGGATATTAGGTGGTGTGGGGAGGGTCTGAGGATATTAGATGGGGTGGGGAGGAGCTGAGGATATTAGGTGGGGTGGGGAGGAGCTGAGGATATTAGATGGGGTGGAGAGGAGCTGAGGATATTAGGTGGGGTGTTGAAAGCTGAGGATATTAGGTGGGGTGGGGAGGAGCTGAGGATATTAGGTGGGGTGGGGAGGAGCTGAGGATATTAGGTGGGGTGGGGAGGAGCTGAGGATATTAGGTGGGGTGGGTAGGAGCTGAGGATATTAGGTGGGGTGGGGAGGAGCTGAGGATATTAGGTGGGGTGGGGAGGAGCTGAGGATATCTGGTGGGGTGAGGAGGAGCTGATGATATTAGGTGGGGTGGGGAGGAGCTGAGGATATTAGGCGGGGTGGGGAGGAGCTGAGGATTTTAGGTGGGTGGGGAGGAGCTGAGGATATTAGGTGGGGTGGGGAGGAGCTGAGGATATTAGGTGGGGTGGGGAGGAGCTGAGGATATTAGGTGGGGTGGGGAGGAGCTGAGGATATTAGGTGGGGTGGGGAGGAGCTGAGGATATTAGGTGGGGTGGGGAGGAGCTGAGGATATTAGGTGGGGTGGGGAGGAGTTTACGATGTTCGATGCATATATCGGAAGTCACAAAGGGAGCCTGATGCAAACAGGAGAGCAGTTCTTTTATTTGAAATAAATAATATCATCACCAACTTCTTCGAAAAGCAGTGGTGCAATGTGAGAAGCCAAGAGTTTACTTTGCAATAAATCCTCAGATTTTCTGATAAAATTCCAAATCCACACACAGTTTTAGATGGCTGCCTTTATTAATTATTATTGTTTTTTATTCAATACACTGATGCTTTGCTTCAAATATTGAAAAGACATTTCTCTACATGACATCTCACAATGGACATTAGAAAACATACAGACTGCGCAGTTAAGTGACAAGTGACCATTAACAGAGATGAACGCGTGGTGATGCACTTTGGTAGGAAAATATAACATCATGAGGGTAGTGCAGTTGATGTTGTGTATATGGACTTTCAAAAGGCGTTTGACAAAGTACCACATGACATAACTGTTCATAAAATTGTAGTCCATGGGATTAATGGGACAGCGCAGCATGGATACCAAATTGGCTAAGGGTCAGAAAGCAGAGTGTAGTGGTGGCCGGTTGTTTTTCAGTCTGGAGGGAATTATACAGAGGTGTTCCCCAGGGGTCGCTATTAGGACCAGTGCTCTCTTTGATATATTTTAATGACCTAGAGTTGGGTATACAGGGCATCAAAACTCGGAAATGTAGCACACAATGAGGAGGATAGTAACAGACTTCAGGAGGACGTAGACTGACTGGTCAACAAGAGAACATAAGCAATAGGAGCAGGAGTTGGCCATTCGGCCCTTCAAGCCTACTTCACCATTCAATAAGCTCCTGGCTGACCTTCGGTTTAAAAGTCATTCATGCAACACCTTCTAACTGACCCTCATTCCTGCATATAAAGTTATCTCCTTACTCAGTTTACTGGCATATTTTCCATTAGCAGAATAAAATATAATTGGAGCCGAAATCAAGACACTAAATGCCAAGAAGATTTGGCTGGGTCTTTACCCTTATAAACTGTTCCTCAGGCTGGAGGGATTGAGAGCTTCAGAGACGTCCCTGACATGATCCTACACTTCTCTGATGGCGTTTCTTTCGGAATCCAATCCCTTTGCTTACAGCATAACCCGAACTCTGCTTCAATTAGGCAGACACTGGGCAGATTCTATTGATCACAGAGAATTGTGAAGTGAAAAATGAGAAGAGGCAATGTAATCTCAATGATGTAACTATAAAGGGAGTGCAGGAACAGAGGGACCTAGGCATGTATGTACACTAATCTTTGAATGCGGCCGGACAATTTGAGAAGTATGTTAATAAAGCATACGGGATCATTCGCTTTATTAATAAGCAGTAGAGTACAAAAGCAATGAAGTTATGCGAAAACATTATAAAGCACTGATTAGGCTTCAGCTGGAGCATTGTGTCCAATTCTGGACACCACACTTTAGGAAAATGTCAAGGCCTTGGAGCGTGTGCAGAAGAGATTTACTAGAATGGTACCAGAGACAAGGGACTTCAGTTATGTGGAGAGACTGGAGAAGCTGGGGTTGTTCTGATTAGAGCAGAGAAGGTTAAGAGGAGATTTGATAGAGGTGTTCTAAAGACTACATAGATTTAATAGAGTAATTAAGGAGCAACTGTTTCCAGTGGAAGTAGGGTCGGTAACCAGATGACACAGATTTAATGTGATTGGCAAAAGAACCCGAGACAACATGAGGAAACTTTTGTTTTACACAGCGAGCTGTTGTCATCTGGAATGCGTTGCCTGAAAGGGCGGTGGAAGCAGATTCAATAGTAACTTTCAAGGGGGATTTGGAAAAAATACTTGAGATAAAATAAAATACTGTGGAAAGAGCAGAGGAGTGGAATTAATTGGACAGCTGTACCAAAGAGCCGGCACAGGTACGGTGGGCCGAATGGCATCCTTCTGTGCTGTATCATTCCATGATTCTATAATCACCGATACCTTGGAAAATAAGAAACTGAACGTGGCAGAAGAGAAAAGGGGTCTCGGGATAAAGGTGAACAAATAATTAAAAGCAATATCACTGGACAGCAAAGCAATTAAAATGTTAACAATGAATTGGGGTTTATTTCTAAGGCAATAGAATTCAAAAGAAGTGAAGTTGGCCAGTGGTGGGAAGTGGTGCTTCACAAGGATCGGTGCTGGCAACACTTTTGTTCACCATTTACTTCAACAATTAGGACTCAGGAATCGGAAGTGCAATTTCAAACATTGTGGATGCCACCCAAATGGGGGTTTATACTTAATATAGAGGAGGACTGCGACAAAATACAGGAGGACGTTAATAAACTTGCAGAATGTGTGTGTAACTGGCAAATTAACCTCAATATAGAGAAATGCGAGGTAGTGCATTTTAATAGGAAGAATACGGAAGTCACAGACTCCTTGGAGAATAAGTTCTAAACGGGGTTGAGGGACAGAGCGATGTAAGGATACAGTTAAATAATTCACTAAAAGTTGCAATGCAGGTTGATAAGGCCATAAAAACAAAGAAAGCACTGGGGTTCATTTCTAGAGGGATAGAATTGTAAAGAATAGAAGTTATGTTAAACTTGTATGGAACCTTGGTCAGACAACACTTGGTGTACTGCGAACATGCTCTCCATCTTATAAAAAGGACATAGAGGGACTGGCGAAGGTACAAACTGTATTTACTAGAATGATACCAGAATTGAGAGGTTATACCTGTCAGGAAAGACTGATCAGGCTGGGGCTCTTTTCTTTAGGGAAGTGAAGACTGAGGGATGATCAGATAGAGTTCTTTGAGATTATGAAAGGGTTTCATAGGGTAGATTAGAGAAGGTGTTTCCACTTTCAGGAGAGACTAGAACTCGGGGCCATAGATTTAAGATAGTCATTAATAAATCTAATAGGGAATTCAGGAGAAACCTTTTTACCAAATGAGTGGTCAGAATGTGGAACTCGCTACCACAAGGAGCAGTTGATGCGAATAGCACAGACACATTTAGAGGGGGAAAGGAATAGAATGATATTTTTACTGGGTTCGATGAAGGAGGGTGGGTGGAGGGTCGTGTGGAGCATGGACACCAACATGAACATTTTGAGTCGAATGACCTGTCTCTGTGCTGTAAATACTTTGTAAATTGTATTAAACATGTATAGGACCCGGGTCACGTCACACTTAGAGAACTGAGCGTAGTTATGGTCTCCATAATATAAAAAAGACATAGAAGAACTGGAGAAAGTGCAAAAAAAAACTTACAACAACAACAACTTGTATTTATATAGCGCCTTTAACATAGTAAAATGACCCAAGCGATTCACGGGAGCGATATTGAACAACACCTGACCCTGAGCCACATAATGAGATATCTGGAAAGATGACCAAAAGCTTAGTCAAAGAGGTAAGTTTTAAGCAGCATCTTAAAGGAGGAGGGAGATTTAGAGAAGCAGAGAGGTTTAGGGAGGAGATTCCTGAGCTTAGGGCCCAGGCAGCTGAAAGCACAGCCGCCAATGGTGGAGCGGTTTCAATCGGGGATGTGAAAGAGGCCAGAATTAGAGGAACACAGAGATCTCGGGAGTGTTGAGGGGCTGGTGGAGCTTGCAGAGGTAGGGAGGGCGAGGTCATGGAAGGATTTCAAAGCAAGGATGATCATTTTAAAATGGAGGCATTGCCGGAACGGGAGTCACTGTAGGTCAGCGAGCACAGGGGTGGTGGTTTACTGGGATTTGATGTGGGTTAGGTTAGGGGCAGCACAGCTTTGGATGAGCTCAAGTTATGGAGGGTGGGTTTTGGTAAGCCAGCCAGGAGAGAGTTGGTGTTATCAAGTCTAGAGCTAGCAAAGGCATGGATGATGGTTTGAGCAGCAGATGAGCTGAGGCAGGGGCGAATTTCGGCGATGTTACCGAGGTGGAAGTAAGCCGTCCTGGTGATGGAGTGAATATCCGGTCGGAAGATCATCCCGTGGTCAAGTACGACACCAAGGTTGCAAACAGCAAACTGGTGCTAAGGAGAGGGATGGAGTCGGTGTTTAGGTAACGGAGTTTGTGAAGTGGGCCTATAGCTTCGTTCTTACAAATAATTAGGTGGATGGCACCAGAACTGAAAGATTGCAGCTATCGGGAAAGATTGAACAGGTTGGGCCTTTCTGCTGTAGAAGAGAGAGGACTTTGCTGAGGCCTGATAGAGATCTTGAAAATTATGAATTGGTTGGACAGGGTAGATGTGGAGATAATGTTCACACTTGTGGGAGAATGCAACACTTGGGGTCATAAATACAAGATATTTACTAATAAATTCAATTGGGAAATAAGGAGCAATTTCTGTACTCAGAGTGGCTAGAATGTAGACCTCACTACATTCGATGGAATCTGCAACTGTACCCATGGATTGGAGGGTAGCTAATGTTACCCCAATATTCAAAAAGGGTGGTAGAGAGAAAGCGGGGAATTACAGACCGGTAAGCCTGACATCGGCATTAGGGAAAATGCTACAGTCCATTATAAAGGATGTAATAGCTGAGCACTTGAAAAACAGTGACAGGATCGGACAATTTCAACATGGATTTACAAAAGGTAAATCGTGCTTGACTAATCTACTGGAATTTTTTGAGGATGTAACTGGGAAAATAGATAGGGGAGAACCAGTAGAGGTGGTGTATTTGGAATTTCAAAAGGCTTTTGATAAGATCCCGCATAAGAGATTAGCGTGTAAAGTTAAGGCACATGGGATTGGGGGCAAGGTATTGACTTGGATCGAGAACTGGTTGGCGGACAGAAAGCAGAGAGTAGGAATAAATGGGTCTTTTTCTGAGTGGCAAGCAGTGACTAGTGGGGTACCGTAGGGATCGGTCCTTGGACCCCAGCTATTCATAATATACATTAATGGTCTCGATAAGGGAAGTAAATGTAATATGTCCAAGTTTGCAGATGACACAAAGCTGGGTGGGAGTGTGTGCTGCGAGGAGGATACCGAGAAACTCCAGGATGATTTGGACAGGTTGGGTGAGTGGGCAGAAGCGTGGCAGATGCAATATAACGTGGATAAGTGCGAGGTTATCCACTTTGGTGTCAAAAACAGAAAGGCAGACTATTATCTGAATGGCAATAGATTGGGAGAAGGGGAAGTGCAACGAGACCTGGGTGTCCTTGTGCACCAGTCGCTGAAAGTAAGCATGCAGGTGCAGCAGGCGGTGAAGAAGGCAAATGGTATGTTGGCCTTCATAGCGAAAGGGTTTGAGTATAGGAACAGGGATGTCCTGCTGCAGTTGTACAGGGCCTTGGTGAGACCACACCTTGAGTACTGTGTGCAGTTTTGGTCGCCTTATCTGAGGAAGGATGTGCTTGCCATGGAAGGAGTTTAGCGAAGATTCACAAGGCTGATACCTGGGATGGCAGGAATCACATATGACGAGATATTGGGTCGATTGGGCTTATACTCGCTGGAGTATAGAAGAATGAGAGGGGATCTCATCGAAACATATAAAATTCTGACAGGTCTGGACAAACTAGATGCAGGAAGAATGTTCCCGATGGTCGGAGAGTCCAGAACCAGGGGTCATAATCTACGGATAACGGGTAAGCCATTTAGGACAGAAATGAGGAGAAATTTCTTCACCCAGAGAGTGGTGAACCTGTGGAATTCTCTACCACAGAAGATAGTTGAGGCCAAGTCATTAAATATATTAAAGAATGAGTTAAATATATTTCTTAAAGCTAAAGGTATCAAGGGATATGGGGAGAAGGCAGGTACAGGGTACTGAGTTTGGATGATCAGCCATGATCTCATCGAATGGCGGAGCAGGCTCGAGAGGCCGAATGGCCTACTCCTGCTCCTATCTTCTATGTTACTACCACAGGAAGTGCTTGAGGAAAATAGTTTAGATTATTTCAGAATGAAACTAAACCAGTAAATGCAAGAAAGGGGAATAGAAAGATATTCGGAGAGACTGAGATGAGGTAGATGCAATGAGAGGAGACTGATATGGAGGATAAACACCAGCACAGACTGACTGCCGAATGGCCTGTTTGTGTGCTGTATATTCCATGTAATATAATCCTCTCAACTGCAGTTCAGCTCCGCTCTGTCTGCCTACCTATTGACCAGGCTCTTACTCTGGAAGCAGCGAATGAATTGCTGCCCTCAATCGCTGAAGGGACACTTTACAGAAGAGCTCAGAGTGAAAGCAGCAAACTATTGGTCCTGTCCCGAAAGACAATGTGGGAAATGTCAGGCAGAAACAGTGCCGAGTCCTAAACACAGTGCTCGCCCCGCCGCTGGCTGTATCTTCAGATCTCCAGCGATTGCTGGTGTGATTCAGTGGGTGGCGGTCTGGGGCTGAATATTACATTCCTGGGCTGGAAACACTGGGAGCCGCCTCTCGGCTGTGCTCACTTGTTTCTGATTATTAATGAATTGAATAATTGAGGTAAGCGGATATTTCACCGCCCTCTTCACCTGCTCCCTGAACTTGGACTGGGTCACCCCATAAATAAATGTGTTTGTGCAGCAACTTAAATCCCGCAGCATAATTCCGACTCGTCCAAAAATATATAAAGAACCAGTGTAAAGAACGGGATTTGTTCCTGTAATGGTATAATATAAGAATTCTATAACATTCACCAGCCACAGCAGTATAAAGCTGCCGGATATGGTGAAGAGTAAAATCACAGACTTCCTTCTGCTCTCCATCTCTGGGTCTCTGCCATTCTCTCCCTTGCTCTCACCCCTCAGTCCCTTACGGACCCGACTGGCCACTAAAATGTGTCTGACTGTCAGAGCGTTGAGCAACAGAATTAAAGCGAATGGGAGCAATGGGGTTAAAACCGTGTTAAACCAGTCAAATCCCACCCACCCGGGCTCAGTATAATAGTTTGGGATTGTGTCACAGAACCACGGCACATTGTCGATTATGAACCCGGGTTGAAATGTAAAGTAGAAGGGAACGTTTTTTAAACAGAGCAGAATGCCGGTTGTTCCCAGAACCACAGCTGCTGTTTTCTGGGTGCAATATTTAGTTTTCAGCTTCTGGCAACAAATGGCCACAAATCGATCAAAGGTGAAAGTGACGGTGAACCAGACAGAACAGTGTGTGGCTGCACGGGCCAGGACAGTGAGAAGACTACACACAGGGGTGATGGACAGGAAAGACACTGGGAAATAATAATAACTGAGCATCCTCAGTATGATCTCAGTGACAATGGTCAGGAGATCCGCCGCTGCCATGCCCACCAGGTAGCGAGTGGTGCAGGTGGAGAGCCCGCACTTTCCCCGGGACAGGATCACAATCGCCAGCAAATTCACTGTAAAACACAGAAGGGAAAAGAGACTGGAAATTACTGATCACACATTCTCCGTGTCTGAGCCCAGACAGTAAGGGCTGGATTTTAACACCCCAAAAACCGGCGGATTGGGGTCAGGTAATAGGTGAAAATTGAACAATATCCACCCGACCCCAACCCGCCTCCAACCCGCCCGCTTCCGAGTTTAACGGAGACGGGACAGAGAGCGGGCAGCGAACCGCTCCCAGGAGGCGGGTTGGCAAGTTAAATATTTTAATGAGGCGGGCAGGCTCTGATTTACTCTGTTTTACAGGTTTAACTACGGCTGGCCGGGCTTCCTGTGCCTCGGGAATGATTTCGCCCCCCACCCCCCAAACTCTATCCATCGCCCGAAACCCCCCATGGATAGAAACCTGGGGTCAAGTGGATGTGGTGTATTTGGAATTTCAAATGGCTTTCGATAAGGTCCGGCATAAGACATTAGCGTGTAAAGCTAAGGCACATGGGATTGGGGGCAAGGTATTGACTTGGATAGAGAACTGGTTGGGGGACAGAAAGCAGAGAGTAGGAATTAATGGGTCTTTTTCCGAGTGGCAGGCAGTGACTACTGGGGTGCCGCAGGGATCGGTCCTTGGATCCCAGCTATTCACAATATACATTAATGATCTGGATAAGGGAACTAAATGTAATATCTCCAAGTTTGCAGATGACACAAAGCTGGATGGGCGTGTGTGCTCCGAGGAGGATACCGAGAAACTCCAGGATGATTTGGACAGGTTGGGTGAGTGGGCAGAAGTGTGGCAGATGCAATATAACATGGTTAAATGCGAGGTTATCCACTTTGGTGTCAAAAACAGAAAGGCAGACTATTATCTGAATTGCAATAGATTGGGAGAAGGGGAAGTGCAACGAGGCCTGGGTGTCCTTGTGCACCAGTCGCTGAAAGTAAGCATGCAGGTGCAGCAGGCGGTGAAGAAGGCAGATGGTATGTTGGCCTTCATAGCGAAAGGTTTTGAGTATAGGAACAGGGATGTCCTGCTGCAGTTGTACAGGGCCTTGGTGAGACAACACCTTGAGTACTGTGTGCAGTTTGGTCGCCTTATCTGAGGAAGGATGTTCTTGCCATGGAAGGAGTTCAGCGAAGATTCACAAGGCTGATATCTTGGATGGCAGGAATGACATATGAGGAGAGATTGGGTCGATTGGGCTTGTACTCGCTGGAGTATAGAAGAATGAGAGGGGATCTCATCGAAACATATAAAATTCTGACAGGTCTGGTCAAACTAGATGCAGGAAGAATGTTCCCGATGGTCGGAGAGTCAAGAACCAGGGGTCATAATCTAAGGATAAGGGGTAAGCCATTTAGGACAGAAATGAGGAAGAATTTCTTCACCCAGAGAGGGGTGAACCTGTGGAATTCTTTACCACAGAAGGTAGTTCAGGCCAAGTCATTAAATATATTCAAGAAGGAGATAGATATATTTCTTAAAGCTAAAGGTATCAAGGGATATGGGGAGAAGGCAGGTACAGGGTACTGAGTTTGGATCATCAGCCATGATCTCATCGAATGGCGGAGCAGGCTCGAGGGGCCGAATGGCCTACTCCTGCTCCTATCTTCTATGTTTCTATGTTTCTGTGTCCGGATCGGACATCTCCAAGACTGGGGATTGGTCACGCCCCCGAGACCGGTCAAACCCCCGGGACCGGTCAAACCCCCGGGACTGGTCAAATCCCCTGGGAGCAGTCAAACCCCTGGGACCGGTCAACCCCCCAGGACCGGTCAAACCCCCGGGACCTGTCAAACCCCCCGGGACCGGTCAAACCCCCGGGTGCGGCCACACACCCCAGGACCGTTGAAAGCCCCGGAACCGGACAACCCCCTGGGACCAGTCAAAGCCCCTGGACCGGTCAAACCCCCGGGACAGGTCACACCCCCAGGACTGGTCAAACTTCCGGGGCCATTCAAACCCCTGGACTGGTCAAAACCCCGGGACCGGTCAAACTCCCGGGACCGGTCAATCCCCCGGGACTGGTGAAACTCCCGGGACTGGTCAAACCCCGGGACCGGTCAAACTCCCGGGACCGGTCAATCCCCCGGGACCAGTCAAAGTCCTGGAACCATTCAAACCCCCGGGGATCGGTCACACCCCCCGGGACAGGTCAAATCCCCTGGTCCATGATCGGACACATCGCGGGATCAGACGCCCCATCCAACCCAGTTTCATCCATCCGACCTACCTGGTCCTGCTCCGGAGTCCCCCCACCCCGTCCGACTGGAAGCCCGACTGTTAATCAGGCTGACTTCCGGGGTGGGGAAACAGTCAAGGAGAAAGTACGTATGCTGTGGAGTTAAGACACCCCAACGTCCGGGAATAGCTGGACTTCCTGGTATCCTGTCTGATATTCCTCATCCACACCGTACCCTCCGGCCATCGTACATAACCCGCCTCTCTTAATATCCAGGCGGAAGTATATGAGCAGATGCAAAATACGGAGACTGCTTTAATTCTGATATGAACATAAGAACATAAGAAATAGGAGCAGGAGTAGGCCATTTGGCCCTTCGAGACTGCTCCACCATTCAATGAGATCATGGCTGATCTTCTGCCTCAATTCCATTCACCGGCCTTAATGCCATATCCCTTGATGCCCTTACTAGTCAGGAATCTATCGACCTGTTTTGAATATACCCAATGACTGAGCATCCACAGCCCTCTGGGGTAGAGAATTCGAAAGATTTACCACCCTCTGTGTGAAGAAATTTCTTCTTATCCTTGTCCTGAATGGCCTACCCTTTATCCAAAGGCAGTGGCCCCTGGTTCTGGACTCCCCAGCCAAGGGAAACATTCTCCCAGCACCCACCCTATCAAGCCCTGTAATAATTTTGTATGCTTCAATGAGAACCCCTCTCATTCTTCTGAATTCAAGAGAATACAGGCCTAGTTTACTCAATCTCTTCTCATACGACAAATCCGTCATCCCAGGAATAAATCTCGTGAACCTTCGTTGCACTCCCTCTATGGCAAGTATATCCTTCCTTATGTAAGGAGACCGCAATTGTACACATTACTCCAGGTGTGGTCTCACCAAGGCCCTATAGAATTGGAGGAAGACTTCTTTACTCCTGTATGCAAGTATCCTCTTGTAATGAAGGCCAGCATACCATTTGCCTTCCTAATGGCTTGCTGCACCTGCACATTCACTTTCAGTGACTCATGTACAAGAACACACAGGTACCTTTGAGCATATGCATTCCCCAATCTTTCACCATTTAGGAAATACTCTGCCTTTCCGTTTTTTCGACCAAAGTAGATAACTTCACATTTATCCTCATTATAATCCATCTGCTATGTTCTCGCCCACTCACTGAGCTTGTCGACATCCCCTTGAAGCCTCTTCAGATCCTCTTCGCAACTGACACTGCCACCTAGCTTTGTGTCATCAGCAAATTTGGAAATGTTACATTTAGTCACATCATCCAAATTATTGATATAAATTGTGAATAGCTGGGGCCCAAGCACCGATCCTTGCGGTACCTCACTAGTCACAGCCTGCCATCGTGAAAAAGACTAATTTATCCCTACTCTGTTTCCTGTCTGTTAACCAATTCTCAATCCATGCTAGTATATTACCCCCAATTCCAAGTGCCCTAATTTTTATCACCAACCTCTTGTATGGGACCTTATCGAAGGCCTTCTGAAAATCCAAATGCACCACATCTACCGGTTCCCCTTTGTCTACTTCACTAGTTACATCCTCAAAGAACTCCAATAGATTTGTCAAACAGGCCTTCCCTTTCATAAATCCATGTTGACTCTGCCCAATCTTACTATTAGTTTCGAAGTGCCCAGTTATTGCATCCTTTATAATAGATTCCAGCATTTTCCCAACGACTGATGTGAGACTAGCAGGTCTGTAGTTCCCCTTTTCTCTCTCCCTCCTTTCTTAAAAAGCGGTGTTATATTTTCTATCCTCCAATCTGCAGGAACCATTCCAGAATCTATAGAATTTTGGAAGATGACAACCAATGCGTCCACTATCCCAATGGCCACCTCTTTCAAAACCGTAGGATGTAGGTCATCCGTTCCTTGGGATTTATTAACTTTTAGTCCCATTAATTTTCCTAGTACTGTTTTTTTTACTAATAATAATTTCATTATGTTCTTCATTCTCGCCACACCATTGGTTTTCTTGTATTTCTGGGAGGTTTTTTGTGTCATCCTCCGTGAAGACAGAAACAAAGTATTTATTTAATTTCTCGGACATTTCCTCATTCCCCATTATAAATGATCCTATCTCTGAGTGTAAAGGACCTACATTTACCTTCACCAGTCTTTTCCTTTTCACATACCTATAGAAGCTTTTACAATCCGTTTTTATATTTTTCGCTAATTTGTGCTCATATTCCATTTTCCCTTTCTTTATCCATTTCTTGGTCCCCCTTTGCTGATTTCTAAAAGATCCCAATCCTCAGGCTGACTGTGTTTTCTGGCAACTTTATAAGCTTCCTCCTTTTACTTAATACTGGCTTTAATTTATTAAAAAAGACAATGCTGAAAACACTCAGCGGGTCAGGTAGCATCTGTGCAGAGAGAAACAGAGTTAACATTTCAGGTCCATGACCTTTCATCAGAACTGGACGATTCTAGATATTATCAGTATTAAAGCAATGATAGAGTCGCAGAAAAGTGCTTTAGCATAAGGATAGAAAAAATAGGAATCTCTGTGATTGGTTGGAGGGCAGGAGTGATTCAATGACTAAAGGGATGATGGTGCAAGGCGAATGGGACAATTAAAGAAACAGAAGATGGGTCTAGAGGAGGTGTAAATGGTTACAGCAGAATAACAAGGGGGAGGGGAAGTAGGGCACATGTGGCAGAGAAAGTTGGGTAGACCCCAGGTGTTTGGGCCAGCCCGCTGACCGTGTACCGGGATCGCCACCCCAAGCCCCAGCCCAAACCTCCTCCACTCCCAGTGGCTCTGGTGGAGCCATCCTCCATTACCAGCACATGTCGTCCGAGAAAACGGGAGCGGAGGTTATGATCTGAAGTTTTTAAACTTAGTGTTGAATCCGGCAGGCAATAAAATGCCGAATCGAAAAATAAGGTGCTGCTCCTCATTGAGTTTAAAATGGGAACAGTGCATGAGGCCGAGAACAGAGAGTTCAGAGTGGGAGTGGGATGTAGAATTAAAGTGAGAAGTGACCTGAAGCTCTGGATTACACTTGTGGACTGAACGGAGGCGTTCAGCAAAGCAATCACCCAATCTGTGCTTAGTCCACCCAATGTACAGGAGACTGGATCGTGGGCAGCGAGTATGATTTACTAAATAGGTGGAAGTACAAGTAAATTAGTCTTTCACGTGGATGGAATGTTTGGGGCCTTGGCTGGTGGGATGGAAAGATGGGAAAGGGCAGCTGTTGTATCTCCTGCGCTTGCATAGGAAGGTGCCGGGGAAGGGGAACAGATGTTAGTGGTGATGGAAGAGTGGACCAGGGTGTTGCGAGGGCCGGGAGGATGGGAGTGCAGGGGAAGATATGTTTGTTGTTGGCCTTAGCTGGACATGATGGAAATGGCAGAGGATGATCCGTTGAAGGTGAAGGCTGGTGCAGTGGAAGATGAGGACAAGGGGTGATGGGAGGAATGCAGATTGACACGGTCGAGGGCCCTGTCATTCACAATGGAGGTGAATACTCGGCTGAGGAAATATGAAGACATTTCGGAAGCACTGGTGTGAAAGGTGGCATCGTCAGAACATATGCAACGGTGGCGGAGAAACTTTGAGAATAGAATATAGCCCTTCCAGGAAGCCGGGTGGGAGGAAGTCTACTCAAGATGACTGTGGGAGTTGGTGGGATTATAGTAGATATTGGTGGATGGCCTAGAACCTGAAATGAAGATCGAGAAGTCGAGGAAGGGAATGGAAGATCACTGTGGTTCAGCATTAAAATGTTATTCCTGTATTTAAAATGGAAGATAGAACAATTCCATGGATCTACAGACCAGTTAGCATAACGTCGATGGTAGGAAAGTTAATGGAATCCTTACTCAAAGATGTAACAGAAAAACATCTAGAAACACAAAATATAATAACGAGTAGTCAGCAGGTTTTCCAAAAGGAAATCATAAAATGGTTACAGCACAGAAGGAGGCCATTCGGCCTGTCGAGCCCGTGCTCACTCTCTGCACATGCAGTGCAGCTAATCCCAATCCCTGCCCTTTCACCGTAGCCCTGCAATTATTTTCCTTCAGGTACTTACCCCATTTCCTTTTGAAAGCCACGATTGAATCTGCCTGCACCACCCTTTCAGGCTGTGCATTACAGATCATAACCCAACGCTGCCTTAAAAAGTTGTTTCTCATGTCACCTTTGGATCTTCAGCACATCACCTAAAACCTGTGCCCTCTGGTTCTTGACCGTTCTACCAATGGGAACAGCTTCTCTCTATCTACTCTGTCTAGAACCCTCATGATTTTGATCCATTCTATCAAATCTCCTCTCAATCTTCTCTGCTCTACTGAGAACAACCCCAGCTTCTCCAGTATATCTACATAACTGAAGTCCCTCATCCCTGGAAACATTCTTGTGAATCTTTTCTGCACCCTCTCTAAAGCCTTCATGCCCCTTCCTAAAGTGCGGTGCCCAGAATTGGACACAATACTCCAGTTGTGGCCGAACCAATGTTTCATAAATGTTCATCATAACTTCTTTGCTTTTGTACTCTATGCCTCTATTTATAAAGCTCAGATTCCCGTAAGCATTTTTAACCGCTTTCTCAACCTGCCCTGCCACCTTCAATGATTTTTGTACATGTACCCCCAGGTCCCTCTGTTCCTGCACCCACTTTGGAATGTCTTGCTTGAGTAACCTTAGTGAATTATTTGAATAAGTATCAGAAAGATTAGATAAGGGTTATGCAGGAGATATATTTGATTTTTTAAAGCCATTCGATAAGGTACCACATAGCAGACTGAATCACAGAGCAAGTGGAGTTAGGAGACAAGCAGCAGAATGGATAGCAAGATGGCTGCAAGAACAGAAAATAGGGAGTAGTGGATAAAGCTATTTACTCAGATAGGTGGATGGTGAGAAGTGATGTTCCACAAGGATCGGCGTTGCAATCATTGTTGTTCACCATTTACATAAACGATATTGAATCGGGAAGCAGAAGAACAAATTCAAAATTTGCAGATGAATCCAAATTGGAAGTACAGTTAATACAGAGGAAGAATGCAATACAATACCGCCAGACATTAATACACTTGCAGAAAGGGCGTTTAAATGGCAAATTAATTTCAATATAGCTAAGTGAGAGGTACTGCATTTTGCTAGGAAGAATAAGTTTCCCAAATACTCCTTGGAAATCAGAGTGGGAATGGGGTAGAGGGGCACCGATTAACAAATCATTTAAAGTAGCAACGCATGTTAACATGACCATAAACATGGAAACAAAGCACTGGGGTTCATTTCTAGAAGAATAGAATCGTAAAGCAAAGTGGTTAGCTTAAACTTATATCGAACCTTGGTTATACCACACTGAGCGGACTGTGTGCAGTTCTGATCTCCATATTACATAAAGGATATTAAGGCTCTGGAGAAAGTGTAATATTTTTACAAGGATGACACCAGAACTGAGACATTATAAGCATCAGGAAAGATTGAACAGGCTGGGGCTCCTTTCTTTACAAAAGAGAAGGCTGAGGGGTGGCCTAATAGAGGCCTTTAAATTTTGAAGGGGTAACATAGGGTAGATGTTTATACTCGTGACGTGAGTGCAAAATTGGAGATTATCGATAAAAGAGAGTCACTAATAAATCCAATACGGAATTGAGGAGAAATGTCTTTACTCAGAGATTGGTTAGAATGTGGAACTCCCTACAACTTGGAGTACTTGAGGCGAATAGCAGAGATGCATTTAAGGGGAAGCGAGAGAAGTACACGAGGTAGAAAGCAGTAGAAGGTTATGCTGATCGGGTGAGATGAAGAGGGGTGGGAGGAGGCTCCTGTGGAGCATAAACACTGGCATAACCTAGTGTGGCCGAATGGCCTGTTTTGTGCTGTAAATTCTAAGGAGTTCTCCGTAACTTGAGTACAAATTAATCACATTCATCAGTTCCTTTAATCATTGCGGATATTGAAGTGTTTTATTTATTGAGGCATTGCCCTATATATTACATATTTATCAATTTATTAATGCTATTATTTACTGCCCTCGGGACTGATATGTGTATTATGAAAACCTGATATACATGTTCTTCAGTTATGCATGTCTCTCCTCGCAGGGACACACCTCACTGAGCTAAGGCCAGAGATCGTTGCAGGTTACCTGTGCAGAGACTCTGAATCAGAGGTAAGAACTGGTTCGTCAAACCTTAATCAGTTACAGAAGTGGAATAATCAATAACCACAGCCCAATATTCATCCTGTCTAATGAGAGGGAGGAATTGAATTAAAACAATTGCAGGGATATTGACGGGATTGAAGGCCGATAAATCCCCAAGGCCTGATAATCTACATCCTAGGGTACTTAAGGAAGTGGCCGTAGAAATAGTAAGAACATAAGAACGTAAGAAATAGGAGCAGGAGAAGGCCAATTGGCCCCTCGAGCCTGCTCCGTCATTCAATAAGATCATGGCTGATCTGATCCTAACCGCCAATCTGTAAAGTTTCGCAATTATCGCGATTCAAAATAACAAGAGAGAAGCAGATTCGTTTGATCAGTTTTATTAAACAAATTGCTGTCCTGATAATAAATGACACAGAAGCCTGTAAAATGGCCGCCGCGCATCGTGGCAGAAGCTTCCAGAAAAACAGTGAGCAGACAAGATGGCGTCGAAGAAACAATCAGTAAAAAATTGGATCATACTCGGTAAACACTGATAAAGACAGGATGCAACCCGTTGCATTTGGAACAATAGCAAAGATATAAGTGCTGGAATCGTTTTCCTATTCACAGTATGGACCATTGTACTGGGCAATTGAAGGCCCATCCAGACATACCAATACACAAATACCACCACGGCTCTACAATGAGAGAGACATTGACGGGTGATTAAGTCAATATTCGGGGAGGCCCCAAAACCAGTAAGGGAGACGATTCATACACATCCTGGCTGGTTAACAATGGGGAAGACATTAATGGCTGGTTGGCCAGTTTCAGGTGCTACCGAAACCCGTTAAAGAAAAGAATCGCCCCATGCTGGGAGTTTTGTGCGCCAATATTACACAAAGGACAAACATTAAGATTTGAGCGGGAGATAAGGGGACACATCACTATAACTATAGAGAACAAATGTCCATCGGTCTCTTATCTCGCTGCTGACTGCTGAACTCTTATTCTCCCGGCTGGCTCTTATCTCTCGGTAGATCCTTGCTGAAGCTTTTCCTTAGGGCTGGACTTTGTGTTTCTCTGGACTTTGTTGACTCTTGACTCTAAGCCGTACTGGTCGGTTATTCGAATGTTGGGTGCAGCTCAATCGGAACGAGCCACCCCGACAAGGGCAAGTAACAGGGTACACCTTCCCGAGTGTCGGTAAATGGTGTCTGGACCTGGAGGCCTGAAGAGATGAGACGAGAAGAAGACGAGAAGAATCCACGTGCCGCCACGGTCAGTAAACCCCGACCGCGCCCGTAAATATAAATAAAGAACTCTTCTTTGAGTTCTACCGACTACAACCTGTTTCGAGCACAGGAAGCCTCTTCTTTGAATTTTACAAACGTTCCGAGTTCTGCCGAGTTCTTCATGACAACAGAGAGTCTGGCCTGCTTTTCGCAGCAGCGAAAGTAAACAAGTGGGGTGCAGAGACCCTTCCAAACACGTGACAGTCAGGCGCTGCAGCGAAACGAGCTGAGTGCCTCACTTTAAAAATCTCCGAAGTAACAGGAGTGGTGAGCATGTTTTTCGATCCTACAAATCTAGACGTAATGTAGGTATTGTTAAGTGAGGGTGGTTTTTAATAAGGTTAAGGTATAATATGTTCCCCTTTTTACGATGTGCCGTGTGTTCTTCATTTCCATAGACCAAGCTTTATGAATGTATGTATACTTGTACTCTCGTTGATTTGCGCCTATGACATGTACTTAATGATTTTAGACGCCATGCAATAAAGATTTCCATTTCGTACTATTCAACAGGGTCTATTTGAGTTTTCTCTGCATTACTGCTCCTTGCACCTAAGTCCAGTGTTAGAACCGTAAGGGCGAGTGGGTCGAACCACTAACAGGTGCTTATTGCAAAAAGGCTGGCCGGATACCAGAGCAAGCAATAGTATTAGGCAACGAAGGCCTAACCTCGCACCAGCACCGTCTGAGACACGCCCCCTTTCAGAAAATGGAGACCGCGGCAGGACTCTGGCAGCAGGAGAGTAATGTTTTAGACCCTGGTTTGAATAGGCGAAATGTGATGGATGAGAGGGTAGCCGACTATGTGTTTGGGAAGGTTAACTTAACCAAAAAGTGGATAAGTGACCTACTGATGGATACGCGACCGCTAGACGCCGCCATCAAATGGACAGGCAGTAAAGATCATAAGAAGTCGGTAGAGAAAGCGGTCTGGCTGATGTGCTACAAGAAGCAAGTCCAACTTTCGGAGCAGGTCATTGCAGCACAGGCAGCTCAGATCAGGGAATTGGAAGTTGAGATGGAGGAAAAGGTCACGGGAGGACAGAAACTCATTGTGTCATTGAATGCGTTACATCAGGAACGCCAAATAGTAGCCAACCACCATGAGGCTAAAATTGATGACCTAGAATGTCAGGTCACGGAAGCAAAATTAAACGAGGGCAGGATTAGAGAACGGTGTATCCGCCTAGCTAGCCAGATAAAAGCCCAGGAAGAAAGCTTGAAGGGAGTTAGGGCGGCATACAAGATGGCTCTCGAGGAGCCGACCACAGTGTTTGCCAGAAGGAGATAGGGAACCTAAGAGAGGCCCTGAATAAGGCAAACGGCTTGGTGTGTCTCATCAGCCCGTCAGCGAGCCAGCCACAGGCGGGTAGGGATTTCCCAAAATCCCTACCGGAAAAAGCAGAAGAGGTATCTGCCACTATGCCCTCCGCGCCACCCAGCTATTCGGCAACCTGGGTAAGGGAGGAAGTGGTGGAAATAGAGAAGAAGGTTCCCGAGGTAGGACAATCCCCGGAGGTAACGTCGAGACCGGGACCGATGTGTCCGCTCCGAGGTCACAAGAGAGGCCCGAATGGGGCAAATGGGGCAGACGGGGATATCCTGAACCAACTTGTATTGCCCCACAGCTCACACCAGCTGAGAGCAATGACTAGCCATGTACGGAAGCTGTCCGAGTCAGAAGACCCTTCCGTACATTTTAGGGAAGTAGAACAGACCGCAGCAATTAATGGCAGCGACGACGAGGAAAAGACCAAAATGTTGCTGTTCTCTTTAGATAGCTCGATCCTTCAGTGTCTCTCCGATGAGACCAAGAAGGGAAATAAAACCTATGGGGAGTTACGGGACGAGGTCCAAGAAGTGTTAGGGGCGGATGACGAAGATCCATTCGTCAGATTGGGTCAGACCGTACAGATGGAGGGAGAACCCCCGCGGGTTTTCGCCGCCAGACTGTGGCCAGTATACCAGCGTAGCTGCCCAGGTGCGCCAGCGCGCCACTACCTGGACGGCGCCGGGAAAGCTCATTGGCTCAGGTGCATGGTAGCCAACAGCTTGCCACTAACCCCGCCACAACGGAGGAGTCTGTCCTGAATCGACTCACCATATGGTATCGGAACACTAGGAGCATGGGAGCGCGTCCCCTTAAGGGAAAGGTGCATGAGGCAAAGCCCGCAGCTCCGGCTCAGAAAGAGTGGCATCAGGAGCGAAATCGCGCCCCACAAACCAGTGGTGTTTGTTACGGGTGCGGGAAGACAGGTCACTGGCGTAAAAACTGCAGGAATCCCTGGAAGGACTCCAGGAACAAAGCTCCCGCAGTCCGAACCCAAGCGCCTGTCTCTGAGAAAGGAGCTGGTGTGCCTATCCATCCCGATGCGATAGAATCAATGTTGGGAGCCATGCGGTCCCTTATGATTTCGCACGGGAGGGTGGCAGTCGTTACCGGCCCCACAGATGCCACAACCCCGTCCACCAGTACCCAATGACTAAAGCCCGCGCAGCCAGTTTACCTGTGTCCGCTCAGCTATGATGCGTGGAAAAGACCCCTGGTGGAGATGGAGGTAGAGAAGCAGAAGGGTAGTTACTTGTTGGACACGGGAGCTTCATGCACCGTGATCCTAATGGATAGCCCCTTTGACTCACCACTGTCTACCAAGGTCCCATTCACATTAGCGGGGTTCACGGGAAAAGAGCAGGCTGGCGCGTTCTCCATTCCGCTCTCCATTCATTTAGGAGAACTCCACACCACATGGAAGTGCATACTGATGAAATGGCAAGAGGGGGGTGGCAGAGGTATCCTCGGATCGGATCTCCTAGCGGAACACGGGATCCTCGTGGACCTTAGGAATCACTGTCTCTGGGGAGCCAAGGGTGGGAAAGGCAAGGTAGTTGTAATCCCGGGGAAGGAAGGTAAAGGGGCCCTATGTACCATGAAGCCATCCGGAGGTTACGACCTCAGGCTTATGTTCGCGGATGTCCCAACGGACATGCAAACGTACGTGTCAGATAATATGCACGCATTTGCAACCCACAAGCACGATTGTGGGAGGGTTACCGGGTTTGAGGTCAGCATAGACGGGGACCCCATGATCCGGCCCCAAAAGCAGTATAACTTCCCCAAAGAAGCAGAACCCCATATGGAGACAGCAATGTCCTCATTGGTGCAGCAGGGCGTGTTGAGGCCGATAGCCACACACGTGAACTCCCCATTATGGCCGGTAAGGAAGCCGGATAATTCGTGGAGGGCCACGGTGGACTACAGAGTCCTTAACAGTAACATCCCTGCCTGCGCGTCTACAGTAGCAGCAGTTGCTGACCTAATAGGGAGTATCCCAGCATCCGCGACCACGTTCACGGTTCTGGATATCTCGAACGGTTTTTGGTCCATCCCGCTGCGGCGAGAGGACCAGTACAAGTTTGCCTTTACTTTTAAAGGACAACAGTACACATGGAACTGTTTGCCACAGGGTTTTCACAACAGCCCCAGTATTTTCCATCAGTGTATGGCAGGAAGTTTAAAGGAGTTTAATCAGCCCAATCAGATAGTGCAGCACGTGGATGATTTGCTCCTGTTCACGGACTCAAGGGAGGAGCATGGACCACTGCTAGCCGAGTTATTGGAGCTGCTAGCGAGAAAGAGTTTTAAAGTTAACCCTAAGAAAGCACGGATCGGTCAGCAGGAAGTAAAATTCCTGGGTCTGACCATTCGCGCTGGGGAAAGAGCCATAGATAAGGCTAGGAGGGAGTCGGTGCAGGAGTTACCGATTCCCAACACCATAACGGGTGTGAGGTCCTTTCTGGGACTGACCGGATACTGTAGAGACTTCATCGAGGACTATGCGGCCACAGCAGCTCCGCTGCTCCGACTCCTCCATAAGGGAGTGTAGTGGTCTTGGGACGAGGGCTGTCAGGCAGTATTCGAGAAGTTAAAAAGGGATCTGCAGACCGCGCCAGCTTTAGGGGCCATAGACTGGGGGGAGGAGTTTTTCCTGGAGGTAGCTGCCAGCGGAGACAGCTTGAGCGCTGTGCTGCTCCAAGAGCGTCACGGCAAGCTGAGGCCGGTTGTCTATTCGTCCAGGGTGTTAACGGATGTGGAGAGGAGTTTTTCCAACTGCGAGAGGCATCTTTTAGCCACGCATTGGGCTGTGAAAAGATCAGCGATCTTCACAGGGCTCACTCCCATCATTCTCCTCACCCATCACACGCCAACCAAGATGCTTCTGGATGGGAGGATTAAGGATGGGACCGTAAGCAGCACTCGTATTGCGCGTTGGACCCTTCTCCTTTCCCAGATGGATCTTAGAGTTAAAGGTCTTTGCGAGCCCAGGCTCGCGGCCAACCTGGTATACCCCGGACAGCCCACCAGTGTTCGGTGGAAGGCGTGTGGGAGGTCAACATAGGTTTGCGGGCCGGGATACATCCCACAGGCCGCGAGATTTATGTTTATGGTTCCAGCACAGTGTCCGCTGGCGAACAACTCACAGGGTGTGGAGTTTATGACCCTGCGGCAAACCTTGCCTTGGCAATTAAACTCCCCAGCACGATGAGCGCGCAGCAGACTGGGCTGTCTGCGGTGGCGTACGTAGTTACCCACCGAGAGATCTTCCCAACACCATACACGATTAGTTCGGACAGTATGTTTACGTGCAATTCGTGTAAGGAATATCTGGTCATTTGGTCCCGCCGTGGCTACACCTCCGCGGACGGACGACCTTTAACGGTGAAGCCCTTGCTGGAAAAGATCCTAGCAGCAGTGGGGGAGGAAGGGGAGATTTTCATCCATAAGGTGAAGGCTCACTCCTCCACAGAACCCCGCGGGGAGGGCAACCAGCAGGCGGATGCGCTAGCCAGGGAGGTGCCCGTAACGGCATTTTCTGGGACCCCTATGGACCCGGACCCGTGGCAGCGATCCAAGGCAGGGAAGGGAATCCCGGGAACACCAGGGTAGCACTGCCCCTAGACCTTTAGACCGTCCAGAGCCAGGATCCCGCCCTAAAAGTAGTTCTCAGAACGATTACTGAGGGCAAGCAGGTAGAGGGCCCGTACAGTACGGCAACCCTCTCCGTTAAAGAAGGCATGCTGTTCCGCGAGGAACAGTGGATTGTGCCGCAGCAGCACAGGAGGGAATTCCTCCAGTTGGCTCATGAGGGGCCTGGGGCAGGACACCCCGGGCCTGAGGTTACCTGGGAACGGGTAGAGCAGGCAGGATGGTGGCCGGGACTCAGGGAGCAGGTCCGCGAGTTCTGTGCAAGCTGTCTTGTGTGCGCTGCAAACAACCCAGACCCCCAGAAAAGGAAAGTGCACATGGGGCACATCAGGAGGGTGGAGGGACCATGGCAGTCGATACAGATCGATTACATAGGGCCCCTGCCCACCACCCAGGGAGGCTACAAATACTGCCTCGTCTTGGTGGATGTGTTTTCCAAGTGGGTAGAAGCTTTCCCCTGTAGAACAGCTACGGCGCTGGGTACTGCCAAGATCTTGGTCCGGGAAGTGTTCTCGCGGTGGGGACTCCCCCGTTTCGTGGAGTCAGACCAAGGGAGTCAGTTCACCGGCCAGGTGATGCAGAACACCCTCATGCTTTTGGGCATTGAAGGGAAGTGGCACGTAGCGCACAATCCCCAGTCATCAGGGATTGTTGAACGCATGAACCGGACTCTCAAGGAGAAACTGAGGAAAGAGACTATGAACTCGCCCCAAAAATGGGCGGTGGTTCTGCCTCTAGTCCTCATGGGAATCCGGGCCAGCCAGTCGAAGAGTACGGGGTATTCCCTGTACGAGGTGATGACTGGGAGGATCATGCGAACCCCCACCCATGTACTAGCCCCGGTGCTCACTGAGGTTCAGCTCCAAAAGGTGAAAAAGGACAAGTTTGTCCAGACCCTCTTGGAGCGCCTGAAGCAGGTTTACGAGCAGGCGGCTGGGAACATGGGAAGACAGCATCAGGGCAATCGACTGTTGCTGGAACCCCGTAAGAAGCAGGAGTGGGAAGTCGGAGATCAGGTCATGGTTAGGAACTATGCCAGAGTAGGGAGTTTGGAACCACTGTATATGGGACCCCACAGTATTGTAGATAAGGCGAGTCCCATGGTGTATGCCGTGAAGGTACCCCGGCGCACGAAATGGTTCCACATTAACCAGTGCAAGCTGTACAAGCCGGGTGCACAGGGGCCAATCACAGGGGCCAAACCTGCGAGTGGGGACTCTCAGCCCCAGGTAGAACCGCAGGGCACACAGGCCGGTAAAGCAGCCTGCTTGAGGGGAGAGGACATTCTGGAAAAGTGTAGGATCTTTTCTTGGTGTTGGGATTCAGATGAGGAAGAGCTCGGAGAGCTCGACCAAGGTAGTGACCCGGTCGGAGAGGTGGTGGGGACAGAGGACGGAGGTTCCGCCCTCGACCCAAGCTCAGGGGAGATAGGGACTGTGAGTGGAGTTCAACATACTGGAGAGACAAGTAGGGTGGAGTCGGAAACCACAGGTCCCGAGCCCAGGGGGCGGGGCCAGGGGGCGGAGCCAGGGGGCGGGGCCAGGGGGCGGGGCCAGGGGGGGCGGAGCCAGGGGGCGGGGCCAGGGGAGACAGGGATTGTGAGTGGAGTTACACATACTGGAGAGACAAGTAGGGTGGAGTCAGAAACCGCAGCTCCCGAGCCCAGGGGGGCGGGGCCAGGGGGCGGAGCCAGGGGAGATAGGGACTGCGAGTGGAGTTCAACATACTGGAGAGACAAGTAGGGTGGAGTCAGAAACTGCAGGTCCCGAGCCCAGGGGGCGGGGCCAGGGGGCGGGGCCAGGGGGGCGGGGCCAGGGGAGATAGGGATTGTGAGTGGAGATCCACATACTGGACAGACAAGTAGGGTGGAGTCAGAAACTGCAGCTCCCGAGCCCAGGGGGCGGGGCCAGGGGGGCGGGGCCAGGGGGGCGGAGCCCAGGGGGCGGGGCCAGGGGAGACAGGGACTGTGAGTGGAGTTCAACATACTGGAGAGACAAGTAGGGTGGAGTCAGAAACTGCAGGTCCCGAGCCCAGGGGGCGGGGCCAGGGGAGACAGAGCCGGCGGCTGTGGTGGGACCACAGGCCGTGACGGTGGAAGTCTCGGTTCCCGGTCCGTCGGTCCTGGGAATCTTGCCCAAGGTAGCCCTCCGTAGGTCGAGTCGGACACCCCAGCCCAGGAAGTTGTGGTCAAATCCCTCGTACACCCCCAGGCGTAAGTTCAAGGCACTCCAGGGAGATCCCAGTCCCAGCGCAGTGACGACAGGCTGCGGCAGATCAATGGAAGGGGTCAGTGCCCCCCCGCCACTGGGAAAAGCTCGTGGCAGCCTTCACAGAATTTAGGTAGGCCGCCCTGGGAACGGGCGGCGCTGTACAGTTACGTTTAGGATAAGTTTAAGTTTATAATGTTTTAAGTTTGGTAAGATTGTAGTTTAATTTTAAAAGTAAATGGTAAAATGATGGGAGTTAGTGATAGGAATAGTTAAGGTCTATCCAGCATACGTGTCTTTGTACGTGAGACGAGGTCAAGGGACCCGCTCACGCTTCACAAAAGCCAGAGACTCTTGGGAGGCTGGCTACATCATTTTATCTGATCACAGGAACCAGGAAAGATGGAAAGGATTCTGATAGTGCTCGCAACGATCGGATATGGATTGGCCTATCGGGGCCTCACCAAGGATGTCGTTGTGTTCGGTTGCTCCGGGGACACGGGCCCCATCACGATGGATGGGACCGGGGAGCGAAAGGCTGAGGAAACCGCCACTTATTTCCACAAGGGAAGGTGGCCGGGATGGCTGGGAACGAATTCGACGGAATACTCCAGCGCATCCGGATTTGCCTACAAAGAGACTTATTTACTGTGTCCCAGGGTGAGGATCATTGCACCCAGAATCAGTGTTACCGTCGGCAAAAGGATTTGTTTGACGAGCAATGGGAAGGTCCCATTGAGCCGATGGTGGTGGTTACGGAAGTTAAGCAAGGCTATGAGAAATTCCTCGGTCGAGTGGGAGCGATTGGGTAACAATACCCATCGGACAATTACAGGGACTAACGGACAATTGAAAGTCTGTTGGGACAAATGGTGGGAACCGGATGAGGGAATATATGTTTGTATGTGGGGATCGAAGTACGTTTGCCCCAAGGGTATATCCATATTTTTCCTAACACCACACCACACGAAGTTTTGGGTCAGGTGGGGAGACAAAGCAGGGATGTTGTGAACGATGTGTTCACTCCTTTTAATACGGGAACATCTGTGGTCAACGCTCTAGACAATGTGGAGCTGCAGACCCAGATCAACGGTTTAAAAACACAGTTAAAAAGCATCCTCACAAACGAGAACAAGGTAGTAGGGTCTGAGTTACATGAGGACCAGGCCATGACACTACACATAAAAGAGATTATAGCAGAGCTGGAGAAGCATGCGAGAACGTTAAATGCCCTGATCAGGGAAGATCGGAATGCATCCGATCAAGCTGCGCAGAACGAGGTGTGCGTACTATACGGGGTGTGGTTACTGGGCGAGGGCCACAGTAATTTGGAGGATTTAAAACAAGGTTTGGTCCCGTCCTGGATAAGTAACAAACACCTGCAGGCGCTCCACTCCTTTTCAGAACGCATTAAGCCCGTGCCAGCTCAGGCTAGCCTCAGAGGCATACCCAGTCCCCGTGTACTGCGGACAGTCAAATCATACTATCATGGGGATAGTAGTACGGATGCCGGTGTTGGGCGACACAGCAAAGCCCGCCCCGGTGTATCGGGTGGAGAACATTGGTGGCATTCAGGGGGGAGCCCACATTCGCTACGCAGCGGTCCCACCTTACGTAATCCGCTGGGAGCAAACGATGACAGGTACCGACCTTTCGGGTTGTCGTGGCCGGGGAGCACACATCATCCTGTGTCCCCAGCACTTGAATGCCTTTTTAACACCACAATGCGGGTTCAGAACGGCTGGCGCGAAGCCCATGAATTGCACCATGGAAGCAATGACACAAGATCATGTGCCCCCACAGGTGGCATACATAGGGATGGAACGTATTGCGTAACCACTGCAGCGCAACACTACCAGCATGGACACCACATCCGGAGTCCGGTGAGTGACAGTAGTTTCTGTTTTAAACCCAGGGCTGAAGTTCAAGTGACACAACAGCGAATTGTCCCAATCCCTGAACCATCTACTGTTCACCTCACTGTAGAAGAGAATTTCACAGACTTGCAGCGATTCATTGCGCATTTCGGATACACCATTCCCCCTCTCCCTGAACACCTCACCAAGATTTTAAAAGCCGTCATTGTATCACAGAAACATTTTTACACCCTGGAACAAAAGACTGTAGAGATAGGGACAGAGATACTGGACATAGTAATCCCACCGTGCTGTGATCTGTTCACTAATATTGAAGTGCCGTCATGGATAAAGATAGCCTCCCACATTTTGGTAGTGTGTCAAGTTGTGATTGTAGTGTACCTATTGGTCGTACACTGCAAAAGAGGCAAACGCCTCACGAGGCAGGAGAACACAGAGGAGTGGAGAGAACGTTACGTGCGCGTGAACGAGGAAAGTACCGCGTAAACGGCCAGAATGACGCCGTTCCATTTTACCATGTGTGTTTTTGTAGTTGTTGTTAGTTATGAGTATGTGTAACTAAGTTTGGAACTTTTGTATTTTTAAAACAGTTGGTTTGATTATTTTTCCTTTTATAATAAAACATGCATATACAGGTAGTGCGAGAGGCATCGGTCTTTTGCACCTGGAAGGCGTATACGCAGTGTAAGTTTAAAGGCAATGCTGCCTACAATTTGTCCAAGTTTAGACAATGTAATTTCTCTGGGAAATGAGAACTGCATGGAGGCCATAGATAGTTTAAGTACCGGGAGTGTTTGGATGTGGAGAATCGGGATAATTTTGCTCACCACCATTTTTAATTGATACGATAAGTGGAGTTATTCGCATCAACAGGATGGACTGTAAAGTTTAGCAATTATCGCGATTCAAAATAACAAGAGAGAAGCAGATTCGTTTGATCAGTTTTATTACACGAAATGCTGTCCTGATAATAAAGGACACAGAAGCCTGTAAAATGGCCGCCGCGCATCGTGGCAGAAGCTTCCAGAAATACAGTGGGCAGAAAAGATGGCGTCGAATAAACATTCAGAATAAGATTGGATCATACTCGGTAAACACTGATAAAGACAGGATGCAACCCGTTTGCATTTGGAACAATAGCAAAGATATAAGTGATGGAATCGTTTTCCTATGCACAGTAAGGACCATTGTACTGGGCAATTGATGGCCCATCCAGACACATCAATACACAAATACCCCCACAGCACTACAATGAGAGAGACATTGACGGGTGATTAAGTCAATATTCGGGGAGGTGCCAAAACCAGTCAGGGAGACGATTCATACACATCCTGGCTGATTCAACAATGGGGAAGACATTAACTGATAGTTGGCCAGTTTCAGGTGCTACCGAAACCCGTTAAAGAAAAGAATCGCCCCATGCTGGGAGTTTTGTACGCCAATATTACACAAAGGACAAACATTAAGATTTGAGCGGGAGATAAGTGGACACATCACTATAACTATAGAGAACAAATGTCCATCGGTCTCTTATCTCGCTGCTGACTGCTGAACTCTTATTGTCCCGGCTGGCTCTTATCTCTCGGCGGACCCTTGCTGAAGCTCTTCCTTAGGGCTGGACTTTTTGTTTCTCTGGGCTTTGTTGACTCTTGACTCTTAGCCGTACTGGTTGGTTATTCGAATGTTGGGTGGAGCTCAATCGGCACGAGCCGCCCCGACAAGGGCAAGTAACAGGGTACACCATCCCGAGTGTCAGTAAACGGTGTCTGGACCCGGAGGCCCGAAGAGACGAGACGAGAAGAAGACGAGAAGAATCCACGTGCTGCCACGGTCAGTAAACCCCGACCGTGCCTGAAAATATAAATAAAGAACTCTTCTTTGAGTTCTACCGACTGCAACCTGTTTCGAGCACAGGAAGCCTCTTCTTTGAATTTTATAAACGTTCCGAGTTCTGCCTAGTTCTTCATGACAACAGAGAGTCTGGCCTGCTTTTCGCAGCAGCGAAAGTAAACAAGTGGGGTGCAGAGACCCTTCCAAACACGTGACAGTCAGGCGCTGAAGCGAAACGAGCTGAGTGCCTCACTTTAAAAATCTCCGAAGTAACACGAGTGGTGAGCATGTTTTCCGATCCTACAAATCTAGGCGTAGTGTCGGTATTGTTAAGGGAGGGTGGTTTTTAATAAGGTTAAGGTATAATATGTTCCCCTTTTTACGATGTGCCGTGTGTTCTTCATTTCCATAGACCAAGCTTTATGAATGTATGTATACTTGTACTCTCGTTGATTTGCGCCTATGACATGCACTTCATGATTTAAGACGCCATGCAATAATGATTTCCATTTCGTACTATTCAACAGGGTCTATTTGAGTTTTCTCTGCATTACTGCTCCTTGCACCTAAGTCCAGTGTTAGAACCATAAGGGCGAGTGGGTCGAACCACTCACAGGTGCTTATTGCAAAAAGGCTGGCCGGAGACCAGAGCAAGCAATAGTATTAGGCAACGAAGGCCTAACCTCGCACCAGCAGCGTCTGAGACGCGCCCCCTTACAAATCTACTATCACAGAACCATCTCCTGAACCTAACAGAATTGGACACACGAAATAGGAGCAGGATCAGGCTACACGGCCCCTGGGCCCGCTACGCTAACCAGAGGGCCATGACCGATCCGAACCGAGACTCATGTCCAAATTCCTGCCCGCTCCCCGTAACCATTAATTCCCTTTACTTCTAGGAAACTGTCTATTTCTGTTTTAAATTTATGTAATGATGTAGCTTCTACAGCTTTTGGGGGCAGCATATTCCATGGACCTACCACCCTCTGAGTGAAGTAGTTCCTTCTCATCTCAGTTTTGAAAGAGCAGCCCCTTATTCTAAGACTATGCCACCTAGTTCTAGTTTCACCCATAATCGGGAACATCCTCCCCGCATCCACCCGATCCAACCCCTTCACAATCTTATTTGTTTCCATAAGATCGCCTCTCATTCTTCTGGTCTCCAATGAGTAGAGTCCCAATCTCCCCAACCTCTCTTCATATGTCCATCCCCTCATCCCCGGGATTAACCGAGTGAACCTTCTTTGTACTGACTCGAGAGCAAGTATGTCTTTTCTTAAGCATGGACACCAAAACTGTATGCAGTATTCCAGGTGCGGTCTCACCAATACCTTGTACAACTGAAGCAATACCTCCCTATTTTTATATTCTATCCCCTTAGCAATGAAAGCCAACATTCCATTGGCCTTCTTAATCACTTGCTGCACCTGCATATGAACCTTTTGAGTTTCGTGCACCAGGACCCCCAGATCCCTTTGTACTTCAGTACTTTCCAGTTTCTTGCCATTTAGATAATAACTTGCTCTACTATTTTTCCTGCCAAAGTGCATAACCTCACGCTTTCCAGTATTGTATTCCATCTGCCAAATCTCTGCCCACTTACTTAGCCTGTCTATGTCCCCTTGCAGATTGTTTATGTCCTCCTCACTCACTACTTTCCCTCCCATCTTGGTATCATCTGCAAACTTTGATATGTTACACTCGGTCACCTCCTCCAAATCGTTAATATAGATTGTAAAGAGTTGGGGACCCAGAACCGACCCCTGCGGAACACCACTGGCTACTGGTTGCCAGTCCGAGAATGAACCATTTATCCCAACTCTCTGCCTTCTGTTAGATAGCCAATCCTCTATCCATGCCAGAATATTACCCCCAATCCAGTGATTTTTTATCTTAAGCAATAATCTTTTGTGTGGCACCTTGTCAAATGCCTTTTGGAAGTCTAAATACACCACATCCACTGGTTCCCCTTTATCCACCCTGTGTGTTACTTCCTCAAAGAACTCCAGCAAACTTGTCAAACATGACTTCCCCTTCATAAAACCACGCTGACTTTGTCCTATTAAATTATGATTATCCAAATGTCCCGTTACTGTCTCCTTAATAATGGACTCCAAAATTTTACCTACCACAGATGTTAGGCGAACCGGTCTATAGTTTCCAGCCTTCTGTCTACTGCCCTTTTTAAATAAGGGTGTTACATTAGCAGTTTTCCAGTCTGCCGGGATCTTTACTGAGTCCAGGGAGTTTTGGAAAATTATTACCAATGCATCCACAATCCCTACCGCCACTTCCCTCAAGACCCGCACGATGTAAGCCATCAGGTCCAGGTGATTTATCCGCCTTGAGTGCCATTATTTTACCGAGTACCACTTCTTTAGTGATTTTGATCGTGTTTAGCTCCTCCCCCGCTATAGCCCCCTGTTTGTCCAGTGTTGGGATATTCTTAGTGTCCTCTACTGTAAAGACTGATACAAAATATTCATTCAGTGTATTTGCCATCTCCATATTTCCCACCATTAATTTTGCGGTCTCATCCTCTAAGAGACCAACATTTACTTTAGCCACCCTTTTTCATTTTATATAACTAATAAAACTCTTACTATCTGTTTTTATATGTTTTGCTAATTTACTTTCATAATCTATCTTCCCTTTCTTAATCAATCTTTTTGTTATTGTTTGCTGTCTTTTAAAGTTTTTCCCAATCCTCTATCCTCCCACTAGATTTGGCTACCTTATAAGCCCTTGTTTTTAGTCGAATACTATCCTTAATTTCTTTACTAAGCCACGGATGACTGTCTTTTCTTTTACACCCTTTTCTTCTCAGTGGAATATATATTTTTTGGAAGTTGTAAAATAACTCCTTAAATGTACACCACTGATCATGTATCGTCTTACCCTTTAATCTATTTTCCCAATCCACTCTACTCAATTCCGCTCGCATACCTTCATAGTCTCCTTTATTCAAGCTTAGCTCGCTTGTTTGAGATCCGACCTTCTCACCCTCTAATTGAATATGGAATTCAACAATGTTATGGTCACTCATTCCAAGGGGATCCTTTACTACGACATTTTTAATTAATCCTGTCTCGTTACTCAGGACCAGATCTAAGGTTGCTTGCCACCTGGTCAGTTCAGTTACATACTGCTCAAGAAACCCATCCCTAATACACTCAATGAACTCATCCTCAAGGCAGCCCTGCCCAATTTGATTTGTCCAATTAATATGAAAGTTAAAATCCCCCATAATTATAGATGTTCCCTTATTACAAGCCTCAACTATTTCCTGATTGATACTCCGTCCAACAGAGTTGCAACTATTCGGATGGCCTATAGACTACGCCCACTCGTGTTTTTTCCCCTTATTATTCCTTATCTCCACCCAAACTGTTTCATTATCCTGATCTTTTGACCCAATATCATTTCTCTGTATTACAGTGATTACTTCCTTTATTAACACAGCCACCCCACCTCCCCTTCCTTCCTGCCTGTCCTTCCTGATCGTTAAATAAACTGGCATGTTTAATTCCCAGGCATTGTCACCCTGCAGCCATGTTTCTGTAATGGCCACAAGATCATACCCATATGCAGTTATTTGTGCCATTAACTCGTCTATTTTGTTACGAATGCTACGTGCATTCAGATAGAGAACTTTCAAATATGTTTTGTGACACTTAGTTCCTGCTTTTGCCCTTTTTATTACTTTACCTTTTACTCCATACCTTCTGCCCCTTCCTGACACACTCTGGTTTATTATTTGCTCTCTAGGAACCTCCCCCCACTAGTTAGTTTAAAGCCCTCTCTGCAGCCCTAGTCATATGATCCGCCAGGACTCTAGTCCCAGCACTGGCCAAGTGAAGCCCATCCCAACGGAACAGCTCCCTCCTGCCCCAGTACTGGTGCCAGTGTCCCAGGAAGCAAAACCCATTTCTCCCACACCAGTCTTTGAGCCACTCATTTAAATCTCTAATTTTATTTGTCCTAGCCAAATTCGCTCGTAGCTCAGGTAATAATCCAGAGATTATTACCTTTGAGGTTCTGTTTTTTAATTTGAACCCTAGCTGCTCATACTCCTTTAAAAGAACCGGCTTCCTTGTCCTATCTACGTCGTTTGTACCAACATGGACCACGACAACTGGATCCACCCCCTCCCACTGCAAGTTTCTTTCCAGCCCAGAGGAGATGTCCTTAACCCTGGCACCGGGCAGGCAACACAGCCTACGGGACTCTTGCTCTCGGCTGCAGAGAACTCTATCTATCCCCCTAATAATACTATCCCCTACCACTACAACATTTCTATTTACTCCCCTCTCTTGAATGGCCCCCCGTTCCACGGTGCTGTGGCCAGGTAGCTCATCCTCCCTGCAGTCCCTGCTCCCGTCCCCACAGGGAGTAAGAACCTCGAACCTGTTGGACAAGAGCAAGGGCTGCGGCTCCTCCAACACTACCTCCTGGATCCCCGTACCTGCCTCACTCGTAGTCACACCGTCCTGTCCCTGACCATGGGCTACATTGAATTAATTAACTTCATAGGTGTGACCACCTCCTGAAACACAAAGTCCAGGTACTTCTCCCCCTCCCTAATGTGTCGCCGTGTCTGAAGCTCAGACTCCAGCTCATCAACACGGAGCTGGAGTTCCTGTAGCAGCAGACACTTGTCACAGATGTAATCACTGTGAGCCTCAATGGGGTCCACCGGCTCCCACATCTTGCAACAGTAACACATCACCTGCTCCATTCTATGTAATTAATTACTTTTTTTATTCTTAGTTATGGACACCCACTGCCCGATTATAGCTGCTAGTACCCCTCTAATTAATTGGATTTGAATTAAATCAATCCCTCTAAATTACACCAGTTAAATGGTTTACCAACAGTCACTCTGCACCAGAAAGACCTTATTAACTACAACCCAGAGTTAAAGTTTGAAAAGAGCACCCTTCACCCCACTCACCCGAACTCACACTTACCCAAACTCAGCACTCTCTGCTGACTTGCACTCAGTGCTTGCTCTCACTAGCACTGGTCTTTTTCTACTGTTTGTTTGTTTACAGCCAAATGAGTCACCCCTGCTGATTGATTAGAAAACTTGTTTCCACTGCCTGCTGTGCCAATTTACTCCTACTGCAGTGTAACCTTGTTTTACTCTTCTTAAACCAACAGAATCCCAAATATTTAACTTTTCCCCTTCACTTAAACTGCTTAAGTACTCTTATCAAGAATGATTTAAAGAGAACTAACAATTAAAGAACTACTCACACTTACCCAAACTCAGCACTCTCTGCTGACTTGCACTCAGTAGATGCATTGCTGGTCATCTTTCAAAATTCTATAGGTTCTGCAACAGTTCCCATGGATTGGAGCGTAGCTAATGTAACCCCACTATTTAAAAAAGTTGGTAGAGAAAAAACGGGGAACTATAGACCGGTAAGACTGACATCGGTAGTGGGCAAAATGCTAGAGTCCATTATAAAAGATATAATAGCAGAGCACTTGGAAAACAGTGACAGGATCGGACAAAGTCAACATGGATTTCCAAAAGGGAAATCATGCCTGACTAATCTACTGGAATTTTTTGAGGATGTAACTGGTAGAATAGATAAGGGAGAAATAGTGGATGTGGTGTATTTGGACTTTCAGAAGGCTTTCGATAAGGTCCCGCATAAGAGATTAGCGTGCAAAGTTAAAGCACATGGGATTGGGGGTAAGGTACTGATTTGGATAGAGAACTGGTTGACAGACAGGAAGCAAAGAGTTGGAATAAACGGGTCTTTTGCCGAGTGGCAGGCAGAGACTAGTGGGGTACCACAGGGATCGGTGCTAGGACCCCAGCTATTCACAATATATATTAATGATCTAGACGAGGGAACTAGATGTAATATCTCTAAGTTTGCAGAAGACACAAAGCTGGGTGGGCGTGTGTGCTGTGAGGAGGATGCAGAGAAACTCCAGTATGATTTGGACAGTTTCGGTGATTAGGCAGATGCATGGCAGATGCTGTATAACGTGGATAAATGCGAGGTTATCCACTTTGGTTGCAAAAACAGGAAGACAGATTATTATCTGAACGGCAATAGATTGGGAAAAGGGGAAGTGCAACGTTATCTGGGAGTCCTTGTGCACCAGTCGCTGAAGGTAAGCATGCAGGTGCAGCAGGCGGATAAGAAGGCAAATGGTATGTTGGCCTTCATAGCGAGAGCATTCGAGTACAGTAGCACGGATGTCTTGCTGCAGTTGTACAAGTTGGTGAGTCACACCTTGAGTATTGTGTGCAGTTTTGGTCGCCTTATCTGAGGAAGGATGTTCTTGCCATGTAGGGAGTGCAGCGAAGATTTACCAGACTGATACCTGGGATGGCAGGAATGAAGTATGAAGAGAAATTGGGTCGATTAGGCATATATTCGCTAGAGTTTAGAAGAATGAGAGGGGATCTCATTGAAACTTATAAAATTCTTACAGGACTAGACAGTCTAGATGCAGGAAGGATGTTCCCGATGGCGGGGAGTCCAGAACCAGGGGTCACAGTCTAAGGATAAGGGGTAAGCCATTTAGAACTGAGATGAGGAGGAATTTCTTCACCCAGAGAGTGGTGAACCTGTGGAATTCTCTACCACATAAGGCAATTGGGACTAATTCTTCAAATATATTCAAGAAGGAGATAGATATATTTCTTAAGGCTAAAGGGATCAAGCGATATGGGGAGAAAGCAGGGACAGTGTACTGAATTTGGATGATCAGCCATGATCTCATTAAATGGCAGCGCAGGCTCGAGGGGCCGAATGACCTACTCCTGCTCCTATCTTCGATGCTTCTATGTAACATAATGAAATTCAGTGCTCATGAACCACAGATTCTCAGGGCGGTGTTGGGGGAAGGTGATTAATCAGCACCAAAACAATTAAAGTATTTACAATAACTCTACTTAGAGTAAGAATAAGTCAATATAGAGAGGATTTGAATACTGTAACACTGCTGTCCTGCGGTTTACCTGTCAGTAATTAGTTAACATCTGTTTCTGTTGGTCACTTCAGTAGGAAACAAAGCATTATCAATGCATTTCAACTTATATATGAACATAAGAACATAAGAAATAGGAGCAGGAGTAGCCCATTCGGCCCCTCGAACCAGCTCCGCCATTCAATAAAATCATGGCTGATCATCGACCTCAATAGCCGTTTCCTGCCACTGGGATAGAAACATAGAAAATAGGAGCAGGAGTAGGCCATTCGGCCCCTCGAGCCTGCTCCGCCATTCAATGCGATCATGGCTGATCATCCAAATTCAGTACCCTGTCCCTGCCTTCTCCCCATATCCCTTGATCACCTTAGCCTTAAGAAATATAACTAACTCCTTCTTGAATATATTTAATGAATTGGACTCAACTGTCTTCTGTGGTAGAGAATTCCACAGGTTCACCACTCTCTGGGTGAAGAAATTCCTCCTCATCTCAAACCTAAATGGCTTACCCCTTATCCTCAGATTGTGACCCCTGGTTCTGGACTCCCCCACCATCGGGAACATCCTTCCTGCATCTAGTCTGTCTAGTCCTGTTAGAATTTTATAAGTTTCAATGAGATCCCCTCTCATTCTTCTAAATTCTAGCGAATACAAGCTCAATCGACCCAATCTCTCTTCATACGTCATTCCTGCCATCCCAGGTATCAGTCTGGTGAATCTTCGCTGCACTCTCTCCATGGCAAGAACATCCTTCCTTTGATAAGGCGACCAAAACTGCACACAATATTCAATGTGTGGTCTCACCAAGGCCCTGTACAACTGCAGCAAGACATCCTTGCTCCTGTACTCGAATCCTCTCGCTATGAAGGCCAACATACCATTTGCCTTCTTAACCGCCTGCTGCACCTGCATGCTTACCTTCAGCGAGTTGTGCACAAGGACACCCAGGTCTCGTTGCACTTCGCCTTTTCCCAATCTATTGCCATTCAGATAATAATCTGCCTTCCTGTTTTTGCCACCAAAGTTGATAACTTCGCATTTATCCACATTATACTGCATCTGCCGTGCATCTGCCCAATCACCCAACCTGTCCAAATCATACTGGAGATTCTCTGCATCCTCCTCACAGCACACACGCCCCCCCAGTTGTGTGTCATCTTCAAACTTAGAGATATTACATCTATTTCCCTCGTCTAGATCATTAATATATATTGTGAATAACTGGGGTTCTAGCACCGATCCCTGCGGTACCCCACTAGTCACTGCCTGCCACTCGGAAAAAGACCTGTTTATTTCAACTCTCTGCTTCCTGTCTGCCAATCAGTTTTCTATCCAAGACAGTACCTTACCCCAATCCCGTGTGCTTTAACTTTGCACGCTAATCTCTTATGCGGGACCTTATCGAAAGCCTTCTGAAATTCAAATACACTACATCCACTGGTTCTCCCTAATCTATTCTACCAGTTACATCCTCAAAAAATTCCAGTAGATTAGTCAAACATGATTTAACTTTTGTAAATCCATGTTGACTTTGTCGATCCTGTCACTGTTTTCCAAGTGCTCTGCTATTACATCTTTTATAATGGACTCTAGCATATTCCCCAGTAGCGATGTCAGGCTTACCGGTCTATAATTCCCATTTTCTCTCTACCACCTTTTTATAATAGTGGGGTTACATTAGCTACCCTCCAATCCATGGGAGCTGTCCCAGAGTCTATAGGTGTTTCCACTCCGGTTAGTGACCTACACTCAGTGCAATTCTACAGTGACAGATTCTCCCAGTAATACATGGCCACTGGGGTCAGGTGTTCCACTCCGGTTAGTGACCCACACTCAGTAGTTCTGCAGTGAGAGACCCTTCCACCAATACCTTCTCTCAGAGAGTTCCTTACACTGAGGTCTGATTCAACAGTACACAATATTACACGAAAGTCAATAACTACATAACACAGCGAGCCCGTGAGTTACAAACAGAGTTTTACTTTCAGTTGAGGCAATGGAATAAAACCTCAGAAATAATTCAGGACATTTGTCTAAACGAAATGCTATCACTGATCGGGTGCCTGTATAACGGTGACCACTGGATCAGGATGTAACATTATCAGTCACAGAGCAAAACCAGAGACCAGCTCACACACAGATTTACACAACTTCAATGGTTATAATCACTTACCAGGAACACCAATGACGGCAATGATCACATTGTATATTTTCAGGATACCGTCAAATGGCAGATGCATTTTCTGTGTGAAGCGATGTGTCCCTTCGTGCTGCAGGCAATCTCTCTGAATTAAACTCTGAGGCGGGACATTCCCAGAGCCTTTCATTTATACCCTGCGGGATCTCCACGGGGAGATTGAGGTTGCAACATTGCTGAAAATATTATTTAAAAAAACATTTGAACAAACAGATGACGACAGCCGAGTTAATTCCCTGCTGTGATGGAATATATTTAGTGCTGAGATTGAAATTGAAAACCCCAAAGACCGGAAATTCTGATCACATGAATTAACTAATGACAATTGCTAACTGTATTCTCCCAGCAATGGGGTTGTTGTTTCAAACACCACCAGGCCCATCTCTAGACCTCATATTGTTTCGGTGATGTCCTTCGCTCTGCTGTGGCCATTCAGTAATTCAATTCCAAAAGTTAGAATGTCCTCTCAGGGCTGCTCTGCTGCGCTCTGGGATGGGGCTGTCCGCCTTAACTGTGGCCATTTAGTTAAACAATGAAAGTGGTGAATTTGTGTCGATGCATCCTCAAACTAATACAGCCCCTCAATCTAATACAGTACCTCAAACTAATACAGTACATCAAACTAATACAGTACCTGAAACTAATACAGTACCTCAAACTAATACAGACCCTCAAACTAATACAGACCCTCAAACTAATACAGCACCTCAAACTAATACAGCCCCTCAAATTAATACAGACCCTCAAACTAATAAAGCCCCATAAAATAATACAGACCCTCAAAGTAATACAGACCCTCAAACTAATACAGTACCTCAAACTAATAAAGTAATTCAAACTAATACAGACCATCAAACTAATACAGCACCTCAAGCTAATACAGTACCTCAAACTAATACAGCACCTCAAACTAATACAGACCCTCAAACTAATACAGTACCTCAAGCTAATACAGTACCTCAAACTAATACAGCTCCTCAAACTAATACAGACCCTCAAACTAATACAGCACCTCAAACTAATACAGCTCCTCAAACTAATACAGACCCTCAAACTAATACAGCACCTCAAACTAATAAAGACCCTCAAACTAATACAGCACCTCAAACTAATACAGCCCCTCAAACTAATATGGACCCTCAAACTAATACAGCTCCTCAAACTAATACAGACCCTCAAACTAATACAGCCCCTCAAACTAATACAGACCCTCAAACTAATACAGTCCTCAAACTAATACAGACCCTCAAACTAATACAGACCTCAAACTAATACAGCTCCTCAAACTAATACAGTCCCTCAAACTAATACAGACCCTCAAACTAATACAGCCCCTCAAACTAATA
>JASTWF010000033.1:1933606-2034332 GCA_030390025.1 Squalus acanthias | reverse complement strand
AACATAGAAGATAGGAGCAGGAGTAGGCCATTCGGCCCCTCGAGCCTGCTCCGCCATTCGATGAGATCATGGCTGATGATCCAAACTCAGTACCCTGTACCTGCCTTCTCCCCATATCCCTTGATACCTTTAGCTTTAAGAAATATATCTATCTCCTTCTTGAATATATTTAATGACTTGTCCTGAACTACCTTCTGTGGTAAAGAATTCCACAGGTTCACCCCTCTCTGGGTGAAGAAATTCTTCCTCATTTCTGTCCTAAATGGCTTACCCCTTATCCTTAGATTATGACCCATGGTTCTTGACTCTCCGACCATCGGGAACATTCTTCCTGCATCTAGTTTGACCAGACCTGTCAGAATTTTATATGTTTCGATGAGATCCCCTCTCATTCTTCTATACTCCAGCGTGTACAAGCCCAATCGACCCAATCTCTCCTTATATGTCATTCCTGCCATCCAAGATATCAGCCTTGTGAATCTTCGCTGAACTCCTTCCATGGCAAGAACATCCTTCCTCAGATAAGGCGACCAAACTGCACACAGTACTCAAGGTGTTGTCTCACCAAGGCCCTGTACAACTGCAGCAGGACATCCCTGTTCCTATACTCAAACCCTTTCGCTATGAAGGCCAACATACCATCTGCCTTCTTCACCGCCTGCTGCACCTGCATGCTTACTTTCAGCGAATGGTGCACAAGGACACCCAGGCCTCGTTGCACTTCCCCTTCTCCCAATCTATTGCAATTCAGATAATAGTCTGCCTTTCTGTTTTTGACACCAAAGTGGATAACCTCGCATTTAACCATGTTATATTGCATCTGCCACACTTCTGCCCACTCACCCAACCTGTCCAAATCATCCTGGAGTTCTCGGTATCCTCCTCGGAGCACACACGCCCATCCAGCTTTGTGTCATCTGCAAACTTGGAGATATTACATTTAGTTCCCTTATCCAGATCATTAATGTATATTGTGAAAAGCTGGGATCCAAGGACCGATCCCTGCGGCACCCCACTAGTCACTGCCTGCCACTCGGAAAAAGACCCATTAATTCCTAGTCTCTGCTTTCTGTCCCCCAACCAGTTCTCTATCCAAGTCAATACCTTGCCCCCTATCCCACGTGCCTTAACTTTACACGCTAAACTCTTATGCGGGACCTTATCGAAAGCCTTTTGAAATTCCAAATACACCACATCCACTTGACCCCAGGTTTCTATCCATGGGGGGTTTCGGGCGATGGATAGAGTTTGGGGGGTGGGGGGCGAAATAATTCCCGAGGCACAGGAAGCCCGGCCAGCCGTAGTTAAACCTGTAAAACAGAGTAAATCAGAGCCTGCCCGCCTCATTAAAATATTTAACTTGCCAACACGCCTCCTGGGAGCGGTTCGCTGCCCGCTCTCTGTCCCGTCTCCGTTAAACTCGGAAGCGGGCGGGTTGGAGGCGGGTTGGGGTCGGGTGGATATTGTTCAATTTTCACCTATTACCTGACCCCAATCCGCCGGTTTTTGGGGTGTTAAAATCCAGCCCTTACTGTCTGGGCTCAGACACGGAGAATGTGTGATCAGTAATTTCCAGTCTCTTTTCCCTTCTGTGTTTTACAGTGAATTTTCTGGCGATTGTGATCCTGTCCCGGGGAAAGTGCGGGCTCTCCACCTGCACCACTCGCTACCTGGTGGCCATGGCAGCGGCGGATCTCCTGACCATTGTCACTGAGATCATACTGAGGATGATCAGTTATTATTATTTCCCATGGTCTTTCCTGTCCATCACCCCTGTGTGTAGTGTTATCGCTGTCCTGGCCCGTGCAGCCACACACTGTTCTGTCTGGTTCACCGTCACTTTCACCTTTGATCGATTTGTGGCCATTTGTTGCCAGAAGCTGAAAACTAAATATTGCACCAAGAAAACAGCAGCTGTGGTTCTGGGAACAACCGGCATTCTGCACTGTGTAAAAAACGTTCCATTCTACTTTACATTTCAACCCGGGTTCATAATCGACAATGTGCCGTGGTTCTGTGACACAATCCCAAACTATTATACTGAGCCCGGGTGGGTGGGATTTGACTGGTTTAACACGGTTTTAACCCCATTGCTCCCATTCGCTTTAATTCTGTTGCTCAACGCTCTGACAGTCAGACACATTTTAGTGGCCAGTCGGGTCCGTAAGGGACTGAGGGGTGAGAGCAAGGGAGAGAATGGCAGAGACCCAGAGATGGAGAGCAGAAGGAAGTCTATGATTTTACTCTTCACCATATCCGGCAGCTTCATACTGCTGTGGCTGGTGAATGTTATAGAATTCTTATATTATACCATTACAGGAACAAATCCCGTTCTTTACACTGGTTCTTTATATATTTTTGGACGAGTCGGAATTATGCTGCGGGATTTAAGTTGCTGCACAAACACATTTATTTATGGGGTGACCCAGTCCAAGTTCAGAGAGCAGGTGAAGAGGGCGGTGAAATATCCGCTTACCTCAATTATTCAATTCATTAATAATCAGAAACAAGTGAGCACAGCCCAGAGGCGGCTCCCAGTGTTTCCAGCCCAGGAATGTAATATTCAGCCCCAGACCGCCACCCACTGAATTACACCAGCAATCGCTGGAGATCTGAAGATACAGCCAGCGGCGGGGCGAGCACTGTATTTAGGACTCGGCACTGTTTCTGACTGACATTTCCCACATTGTCTTTCGGGACAGGACCACTAGTTTGCTGCTTTCACTCTGAGCTCTTCTGTAAAGTGTCCCTTCAGCGATTGAGGGCAGCAATTCATTCGCTGCTTCCAGAGTAAGAGCCTGGTCAATAGGTAGGCAGACAGAGCGGAGCTGAACTGCAGTTCAGAGGATTATATTACATAGAATATACAGCACACAAACAGGCCATTCGGCACAGTCAGTCTCTGCTGGTGTTTATCCTCCATATCAGTCTCCTCTCATTGCATCTACCTCATCTCAGTCTCTCAGAATATCTTTCTATTCCCCTTTCTTGCATTTACCGGTTTAGTTTCATTCTGAAATAATCTAAACTATTTTCCTCAAGCACTTCCTGTGGTAGTAACATAGAAGATAGGAGCAGGAGTAGGCCATTCGGCCTCTCGAGCCTGCTCCGCCATTCGATGAGATCATGGCTGATCATCCAAACTCAGTACCCTGTACCTGCCTTCTCCCCATATCCCTTGATACCTTTAGCTTTAAGAAATATATCTAACTCATTCTTGAATATATTTAATGACTTGGCCTCAACTACCTTCTGTGGTAGAGAATTCCACAGTTTCACCACTCTCTGGGTGAAGAAATTCCTCCTCATTTCTGTCCTAAATGGCTTACCCGTTATCCTTAGGTTATGACCCCTGGTTCTGGACTCTCCGACCATCGGGAACATTCTTCCTGCATCTAGTTTGTCCAGACCTGTCAGAATTTTATATGTTTCGATGAGATCCCCTCTCATTCTTCTATACTCCAGCGAGTATAAGCCCAATCGACACAATATCTCGTCATATGTCATTCCTGCCATCCCAGGTATCAGCCTTGTGAATCTTCGCTAAACTCCTTCCATGGCAAGCACATCCTTCCTCAGATAAGGCGACCAAAACTTGACACAGTACTCAAGGTGTGGTCTCACCAAGGCCCTGTACAACTGCAGCAGGACATCCCTGTTCCTATACTCAAACCCTTTCGCTATGAAGGCCAACATACCATTTGCCTCCTTCACTGCCTGCTGCACCTGCATGCTTACTTTCAGCGACTGGTGCACAAGGACACCCAGGTCTCGTTGCACTTCCCCTTCTCCCAATCTATTGCCATTCAGATAACAGTCTACCTTTCTGTTTTTGACACCAAAGTGGATAACCTCGCACTTATCCACGTTATATTGCATCTGCCACGCTTCTGCCCACTCACCCAACCTGTCCAAATCATCCTGGAGTTTCTCGGTATCCTCCTCGCAGCACACACTCCCACCCAGCTTTGTGTCATCTGCAAACTTGGACATATTACATTTACTTCCCTTATCGAGACCATTAATGTATATTATGAATAGCTGGGGTCCAAGGACCGATCCCTACGGTACCCCACTAGTCACTGCTTGCCACTCAGAAAAAGACCCATTTATTCCTACTCTCTGCTTTCTGTCCGCCAACCAGTTCTCGATCCAAGTCAATACCTTGCCCCCAATCCCATGTGCCTTAACTTTACACGCTAATCTCTTATGCGGGACCTAATCAAAAGCCTTTTGAAAGTCCAAATACACCACCTCTACTGGTTCTCCCCTATCTATTTTCCCAGTTACATCCTCAAAAAATTCCAGTAGATTAGTCAAGCACGATTTACCTTTTGTAAATCCATGTTGAAATTTTCCGATCCTGTCACTGTTTTTCAAGTGCTCAGCTATTACATCCTTTATAATGGACTCTAGCATTTTCCCTAATACCGATGTCAGGCTTACCGGTCTGTAATTCCCCGCTTTCTCTCTACCACCCTTTTTGAATATTGGGGTAACATTACCTACCCTCCAATCCATGGGTACAGTTCCAGATTCCATCGAATGTAGTGAGGTCTACATTCTAGCCACTCTGAGTACAGAAATTGCTCCTTATTTCCCAATTGAATTTATTAGTAAATATCTTGTATTTATGACCCCAAGTGTTGCATTCTCCCACTAGTGTGAACATTATCTCCACATCTACCCTGTCCAACCCATTCATAATTTTCAAGATCTCTATCAGGCCTCAGCAAAGTCCCCTCTCTTCTACAGCAGAAAGGCCCAACCTGTTCAATCTTTCCCGATAGCTGCAATCTTTCAGTTCTGGTGCCATCCACCTAATTATTTGTGAGAACGAAGCTATAGGCCCACTTCACAAACTCCGTTACCTAAACACCGACTCCATCCCTCTCCTTAGCACCAGTTTCCTGTTTGCAACCTTGGTGTCGTATTTGACCACGGGATGATCTTCCGACCGGATATTCACTCCATCACCAGGACGGCTTACTTCCACCTCGGTAACATCGCCGAACTTCGCCCCTGCCTCAGCTCATCTGCTGCTCAAACCATCATCCATGCCTTTGCTAGCTCTAGACTTGATAACACCAACTCTCTCCTGGCTGGCTTACCAAAACCCACCCTCCATAACTTGAGCTCATCCAAAGCTGTGCTGCCCCTAACCTAACCCACACCAAATCCCGGTAAACCACCACCCCTGTGCTCGCTGACCTACAGTGACTCCCGTTCCGGCAATGCCTCCATTTTAAAATGATCATCCTTGCTTTGAAATCCTTCCATGACCTCGCCCTCCCTACCTCTGCAAGCTCCACCAGCCCTACAACACTCCCAAGATCTCTGTGTTCCTCTAATTCTGGCCTCTTTCACATCCCCGATTGTAACCGCTCCACCATTGGCGGCTGTGCTTTCAGCTGCCTGGGCCCTAAGCTCAGGAATCCCCTCCCTGAACCTCTCTGCTTCTCTAAATCTCCCTCCTCCTTTAACATAGATACATAGATACAAATATAGAAGATAGGAGCAGGAGTAGGCCATCCGGCCCTTCGAGCCTGCTCCGCCATTTAATGAGATCATGGCTGATCCTCCAATTCAGTATCCCGTCCCCGCCTTCTCTCCGTAACCCTTAACCCCTTTTGCCTGTAGAAATATATCTAATTCCCTCTTAAATATATTTAATGAGCTGGCGTACACTGCCCTCTGTGGCAATGAGTTCCACAGGTTCACCACCCTCTGAGTGAAGAAATTCCCCCTCATTTCTGTCCTAAATGGTTTAGCCCTTATCCTTAAATTATGTCCTCTAGTTCTGTTCTCACCCGCCAAGGGAAACATTCCTTCTGCATCTAGTCTGTCTAGACCTGTCAGAATTTTATACACTTCTATGAGGTCCCCTCTCAATCTTCTAAACTCCAGTGTGTACATCCCTAAACTACATAGTCTCTCCTCATAGGTCAATCCCGCCATTCCTGGTATCAGCCTGGTGAATCGCCGCTGCACCCCCTCCATGGCAAGAACATCTTTCCTCAGATGAGGCGACCAAAACTGTACACAGTACTCGAGGTGTGGTCTCACCAGTGCCCTGTACAGCTGCAGCAAGGTATCCCTGTTCCTGTATTCCAACCCTTTTGCTATGAAGGCCAGCATACCGTTTGCCTTCTTGATCGCCTGTTGCACCTGCATGCTCGCCTTCAGTGACTGGTGTACAAGAACACCCAGGTCTCTCTGTACTTCCCCCTCTCCCAATTTATTGCCATTTAAATAATAATTTGCCCTCCCGTTCCTGCACCCAAGGTGGATAACTTCGCACTTGTCCACATTATAGTGCATCTGCCATTTATCCGCCCAATCACCCAGTCTGTCCAAATCGCTCTGGAGCTTCCTGGTCTCCTCCTCTGAGCCCACCCCCCCTCCTAGTTTAGTGTCGTCTGCAAATTTGGAAATGCTGCATCCGACTGCCTGATCCAGGTCATTAATGTAAATTGTGAACAGCTGGGGACCCAGGACAGATCCCTGTGGTACCCCACTTGTTACTGCCTGCCATTCAGAAAATGAGCCGTTAAGATGCTGCTTAAAACTTACCTCTTTGACTAAGCTTTTGGTCATCTTTCCAGATATCTCATTATGTGGCTCAGGGTCAGGTGTTGTTCAATATCGCTCCCGTGAATCGCTTGGGTCATTTTACTATGTTAAAGGCGCTATATAAATACAAGTTGTTGTTGTTGTAAGTATTTTTTGCACTTTCTCCAGTTCTTCTATGTCTTTTTTATATTATGGAGACCATAACTACGCTCAGTTCTCTAAGTGTGACGTGACCCGGTGTCCTATACATGTTTAATACAATTTACAAAGTATTTACAGGACAGAGACTGGTCATTCGACTCAAAATGTTCATGTTGGTGTCCATGCTCCACACGACCCTCCACCCACCCTCCTTCATCTAACCCAGTAAAAATATCATTCTATTCCATTCCCCCTTTAAATGTGTCTGTGCTATTCGCATCAACTACTCCTTGTGGTAGCGAGTTCCACATTCTGACCACTCATTTGGTAAAAAGGTTTCTGCTGAATTCCCTATTAGATTTATTAATGACTATCTTAAATCTATGGCCCCGAGTTCTAGTCTCTCCTGAAAGTCGAAACACCTTCTCTAATCTACCCTATGAAACCCTTTCATAATCTCAAAGAACTCTATCTGATCATCCCTCAGTCTTCACTTTCCTAAAGAAAGGAGCCCCAGCCTGTTCAGTCTTTCCTGACAGGTATAACCTCTCAGTTCTGGTATCATTCTAGTAAATACTGTTTGTACTTTCGCCAGTCCCTCTATGTCCTTTTTATAAGATGGAGACCATGTTCACAGTACACCAAGTGTGGTCTAACCAAGGTTCCATACAAGTTTAACATAACTTATATTCTTTACAATTCTACCCCTCTAGAATGAACCCCAGTGCTTTCTTTGTTTTTATGGCCTTATCAACCTGCATTGCAACTTTTAGTGATTTATGTAACTGTATCCTCACATCGCTCTGTCCCTCAACCCCGTTTAGAACTTATTCTCCAAGGAGTCTGTGACCTCCGTATTCTTTCTATTAAAATGCACTACCTCGCATTTCTCTATATTGAGGTTAATTTGCCAGTTACACACCCATTCTGCAACTTTATTAACGTCCTCCTGTATTTTGTCGCAGTCCTCCTCTATATTAAGTATAAACCCCCATTTGCGTGGCATCCACAATGTTTGAAATTGCACTTCCGATTCCTGAGTCCTAATTGTTGAAGTAAATGGTGAACAAAAGTGTTGCCAGCACCGATCCTTGCGAAACACCACTTCCCACCACTGGCCAACTTCACTTCGTTTGAATTCTATTGCCTTAGAAATAAACCCCAATTCATTGTTAACATTTTAATTGCTTTGCTGTCCAGTGATACTGCTTTTAATTATTTGTTCATCTTTATCCCGAGAGCCCTCTTCTCTTCTGCCACGTTCAGTTTCTTATTTTCTAAGGTATCGGTGATTATAAATTCATGGAATGATACAGCACAGAAGGAGGCCATTCGGCCCACCGTACCTGTGCCGGCTCTTTGGTAGAGCTGTCCAATTAATTCCACTCCTCTGCTCTTTCCACAGTATTTTATTTTATCTCAAGTATTTTTTCTAAATCCCCCTTGAAAGTTACTATTGAATCTGCTTCCTTTCAGGCAGCGCATTCCAGATCACAACAACTCGCTGTGTAAAACAAAAGCTCCCGCATGTTTTCTCGGGTTCTTTTGCCAATCACTTTAAATCTATGTCCTCTGGTTACCGACCACACTGCCACTGGAAACAGTTGCTCATTAATTACTCTATTAAATCTATGTAGTCTTTAGAACACCTCTATCAAATCTCCTCTTAACCTTCTCTGCTCTAATCAGAACAACCCCAGCTTCTCCAGTCTCTCCACATAACTGAAGTCCCTTGTCCCTGGTACCATTCTAGTAAATCTATTCTGCACACGCTATAAGGCCTTGACATTTTCCTAAAGTGTGGTGTCCAGAATTGGACACAATGCTCCAGCTGAAGCCTAATCAGTGCTTTATAATGTTTTCGCATAACTTCATTGCTTTTGTACTCTACTGCTTTTTAATAAAGCGAAGGATCCCGTATGCTTTATTAACATACTTCTCAAATTACCGGCCGCATTCAAAGATTAGTGTACATACATGCCTAGGTCCCTCTGTTCCTGCACTCCCTTTATAGTTACACCATTGAGATCACATTGCCTCTTCTCATTTTTCACTTCACAATTCGCTGTGTTCAATAGAATCTGCCCAGTGTCTGCCTGATTGAATCAGAGTTCGGGTTATGCTGTAAACAAAGGGATTGGATTCCGAAAGAAACGCCATCAGAGAAGTGTAGGATCATGTCAGGGACGTCTCTGAAGCTCTCAATCCCTCCAGCCTGAGGAACAGTTTATAAGGGTAAAGACCCAGCCAAATGTTCTTGGCATTTAGTTTCTTGATTTCGGCTCCAATTATATTTTATTCTGCTAATGGAAAATATGCCAGTAACCTGACTAAGGAGATAACTTTATATGCAGGAATGAGGGTCAGTTAGAAGGTGTTGCATGAATGACTTTTAAACCGAAGGTCAGCCAGGAGCGTATTGAATGGTGGAGTAGGCTTGAAGGGCCGAATGGCCTACTCCTGCTCCAATTGCTTATGTTCTCTTGTTGACCAGTCAGTCTACGTCCTCCTGAAGTCTGTTACGATCCTCCTCATTGTGTGCGACATTTCAGAGTTTTGATGCCCTCTATACCCAACTCTAGGTCATTAAAATATATGAAAGAGAGCACTGGTCCTAATAGCGACCCCTGGGGAATCCCTCTGTATAATTCCCTCCAGACTGAAAAACAACCGGCCACCACTACTCTCTGCTTTCTGACCCTTAACCATTTTGGTATCCATGCTGCCCTGTCCTATTAATCGCATGGACTACAATTTTATGAACAGTTATGTCATGTGGTACTTTGTCAAACGCCTTTTGAAAGTCCATATACACAACATCAACCGCACTACCCTCATGATGTTATATTTTCCTACCAAAGTGCATCACCTCGCGTCCATCTCTGTTAATGGTCACTTGTCACTTAACTGCGCAGTCTGTATGTTTTCTAATGTCTATTGTGAGTTGTCATGTAGAGAAATGTCTTTTCAATATTTGAAGCAAAGCATCAGTGCATTGAATAAAAAAACAATAATAATTAATAAAGGCAGCCATCTAAAACTGTGTGTGGGTTTGGAATTTTATCAGAAAATCTGAGGATTTATTGCAAAGTAAACTCTTGGCTTCTCACATTGCACCACTGCTTTTCGAAGAAGTTGGTGAAGATATTTTTTATTCAAATAACAGAACTGCTCTCCTGTTTGCTTCAGTCTCCCTTTGTGACTTTCGATATATGCATCGAACATCGTAAACTCCTACCCACCCCGTCTAATATCCTCAGCACCTCCCCACCCCACCTAATATCCTCAGTTCCTCCCCACCCCACCTAATATCCACAGCACCTCCCCACCACATCTAAGACCCTCAGCTCCTCCCCACCCTACCTAATATCCTCAGCTCCTCCCCACCACTCTTAATATCCTCAGCACCTCCCCACCCCATCTAATATCCTCAGCTCCTCCCCACCCCACCTAATATCCTCAGCTCCTCCACACCCCAACTAATATCCTCAGCTCCTCCACACACCACCTAATATCCTCAGCTCCTCCCCACACTACCTACTATCCTCAGCTCCTCCCCACCCCACCAAATATCCTCAGCTCCTCCCCACCCCATCTAATAACCTCAGCTCCTCTCCACCCCACCTAATATCCTCAGCTCCTCCCCACTCCACCTAACATCCTCAGCTCCTCCACACCCCACCTAACATCCTCAGCTCCTCCTCAACCCATCTGATATCCTCAGCTCTCCCCCACCCCACCCCACCTAATATCCTCAGCTTCTCCCACCCCACCTAATATCCTCAGCTTCTCCCCACCCCACCTAATATCTTCAGCTCGTCCCCGTCCCACCTAATATCCTCAGCTCCTCCCCACCCCACCCAATATCCTCAGCTCCTCCCCACCCCACCTAATATCCTCAGCTCCTCCCCACACCACCTAATATCCTCAGCTCCTCCCCACCCCACCTAATATCCTCAGCTCCTCCCCACCCCACCTAATATCCTCAGCTCCTCCCCACACCACCTAATATCCTCAGATCCTCCCCACCCCACCAAATATCCTCAGCTCCTCCCCACCCCACCTAATATCCTCAGCTCCTCCACACCCCAGCTAATATCCTCAGCTCCTCTCCACCCCTCCTAATATCCTCAGCTCCTTCCCACCCCACCTAATATCCTAAGATCCTCCCCACCCCACCAAATATCCTCAGCTCCTTCCAACCCCACCTAATATCCTCAGCTCACAACACGCATCCTAATAAACTCAGCACCTCCCCACCCCACTTTATATCCTCAGCTCCTCCCCACCCCACCTAATATCCTCAGCTCCTCTCCACCCCTCCTAATATCCTCAGCTCCTCCCACACCAACTAATATCCTCAGCTCCACCGCACCACAACTAATATCCTCAGTTCCTCCCCACCCCACCTAATATTCACAGCTCCTCCCCACCCCACATAATATCATCAGCTCCTCCCCACTCCACCTAATATCCTCAGCTCCTCCACTCCCCACCTAATATCCTCAGCTCCTCCCCACCCCACATAATATTCTCAGCTCCTCCCCACCCCACCTAGTGTCCTGAGCTCTACCACACCACACCTAATATCCTCAGTTCCTTCCCACCCCACCTAATATCCTCAGCACCTCCACTCCACACCTAACATCCTCAGCTCCTCCACACCCAAACTAATATCCTCAGCTGCCCCACCCCACCTAATATCCTCAGCTCTCAACACTGCACCTAATATCCTCAGCTCCTCCCCACCCCACCTAATATCCTCAGCTCCTCCCCACCGCACCTAATATCCTCAGCTCTCAACACTGCACCTAATATCCTCAGCTCCTCCCCACCCCACCTAATATCATAGATACATAGATACATAGAAGATAGGAGCAGGAGTAGGCCATCCGGCCCTTCGAGCCTGCTCCGCCATTTAATGAGATCATGGCTGATCCTCCAATTCAGTATCCCGTCCCCGCCTTCTCTCCGTAACCCTTAACCCCTTTTGCCTGTAGAAATATATCTAATTCCCTCTTAAATATATTTAATGAGCTGGCGTACACTGCCCTCTGTGGCAATGAGTTCCACAGGTTCACCACCCTCTGAGTGAAGAAATTCCCCCTCATTTCTGTCCTAAATGGTTTAGCCCTTATCCTTAAATTATGTCCTCTAGTTCTGTTCTCACCCGCCAAGGGAAACATTCCTTCTGCATCTAGTCTGTCTAGACCTGTCAGAATTTTATACACTTCTATGAGGTCCCCTCTCAATCTTCTAAACTCCAGTGTGTACAACCCTAAACTACATAGTCTCTCCTCATAGGTCAATCCCGCCATTCCTGGTATCAGCCGGGTGAATCGCCGCTGTACCCCCTCCATGGCAAGAACATCTTTCCTCAGATGAGGCGACCAAAACTGTACACAGTACTCGAGGTGTGGTCTCACCAGTGCCCTGTACAGCTGCAGCAAGGTATCCCTGTTCCTGTATTCCAACCCTTTTGCTATGAAGGCCAGCATACCGTTTGCCTTCTTGACCGCCTGTTGCACCTGCATGCTCGCCTTCAGTGACTGGTGTACAAGAACACCCAGGTCTCTCTGTACTTCCCCCTCTCCCAATTTATTGCCATTTAAATAATAATTTGCCCTCCCGTTCCTGCACCCAAGGTGGATAACTTCGCACTTGTCCACATTATAGTGCATCTGCCATTTAACCGCCCAATCACCCAGTCTATCCAAATCGCTCTGGAGCTTCCTGGTCTCCTCCTCTGAGCCCACCCCGCCTCCTAGTTTAGTGTCGTCTGCAAATTTGGAAATGCTGCATCCGACTCCCTGATCCAGGTCATTAATGTAAATTGTGAACAGCTGGGGACCCAGGACAGATCCCTGCGGTACCCTACTTGTTACTGCCTGCCATTCAGAAAATGAGCCGTTTATTCCAACTCTCTGTTTTCTATCTGACAGCCAGTTCTCTATCCACGTCAATACGTTCCCCTTTATCCCATGAGCTTCAATTTTCCATGCTAATCTTTTATGTGGGACCTTGTCGAAGGCCTTTTGGAAGTCCAGGTACACCACATCTACTGGCTCTCCCCCATCTATTTTACCAGTTACTCCCTCAAAAAATTCCAATAGATTAGTCAAGCACGATTTACCCTTTGTAAATCCATGTTGACTCTGTCCTATCCTGTCCCCATTTGCTAAGTGCTCCGCTATTTCATCCTTAATGATGGACTCCAGCATTTTGCCCACAACTGATGTAAGGCTTACAGGTCTGTAATTACCTGCTTTTTCCCTACCCCCCTTTTTGAATAGTGGGGTAACGTTAGCTACCCTCCAATCCATGGGCACTGTTCCCGAGTCTAATGAATTCTGAAAAATCATACTTAGTGCATCCGCTATCTCTAGGGCCACCTCCTTCAGTACCCTAGGATGCATGTTATCAGGCCCTGGGGATTTGTCCGCCTTCAATCCCTTTAGCTTCCTTAACACCATATCCTTAGAGATATTGATTTGCGTCAGTTCCTCCTTTGCCAATGTCCCTATTTTTCCCGATATCCCAGGGAGGTTTTTTGTGTCTTCCTTCGTAAAGACTGACCCAAAGTATGCATTTAGTTGGTCTGCCATTTCCTCATTTCCCGTTATATATTCCCCCGTATCTGACTGCAATGGACCAACTTTGGTTTTCACCAGTCTTTTCCTCTTGATATACTTATAAAAGCTTTTGGAGTTAGTTTTTATATTTTCCGCCAGCTTGCTTTCGTAAGCTATTTTGCCCCTCTTGATTAAGCCCTTTGTCCTCCTTTGCTCTATCTTAAACTGTTCCCAATCTTCCGCTCTGGCGCTTTTTTTGGCTATTTTATACGCCCTATCTTTGGATTTTATGCTGTCTCTAATTTCCCCTGTTATCCACGGTTGAGTCACCTTTTTAGATTTCCTTTTATGCCAGATTGGTATAAACAATTTTTGCAATTTTGTCATTCTATCTTTAAATGCTTGCCATTGTTTATCTACCTCCAGTCCTCCCAGGAACGTTGTCCAATCAGACCTACTCAGTTCCCGTCTAATGGCATCATAATGACACTAAATTGGGAGGCAGTGTGAACAATGAGGAGGATGCTAGGAGGCTACAGAGTGACTTGGACAGGTTGGGTGAATGGGCAAATGTATGGCAGATGAAGTACAATGTGGATAAATGTGAGGTTATCCACTTTGGTGGTAAAAATAGAGAGGCGGACTATTACCTGAATGGTCGCAGATTAGGGAAAGGGGAGGTGCAACGTGACCTGGGCGTCATGGTACATCAGTCACTGAAGGTGGAAATGCAAGTGCAGCAGGCAGTCAAGAAAGCAAACGGAATGATGGCCTTCATAGCAAGGGGATTTGAGTACAGGAGTAGGGAGGTGATGCTGCAGTTGTACAGGGCCTTGGTGAGGCCACACCTGGAGTATTGTGCGCAGTTTTGGTCTCCTAACTTAAGGAAGGACATTCTTGCTATTGAGGGAGTGCAGCGAAGGTTCACTAGATTGATTCCTGGGATGGCCGGACTGACATATCAAGAAAGATTGGGTCAACTGAACTTGTATCCTCTGGAGTTCAGAAGAATGAGGGGGGATCTTATAGAGACATTTAAAATCCTGACTGGTTTAGACAAATTAGATGCGGGCAGAATGTTCCCAATGTTAGGGAAAACTACAACCAGGGGTCACAGTCTAAGGATTAAGGGGAAGCCATTTAAGACTGAGCTGAGGAGGAACTTCTTCACCCAGAGAGTGGTGAATCTATGGAATTCTCTTCCACAGAAGGTTGTTGAGGCCAGTTCGCTAAATATATTCAAAAGGGAGTTAGATATAACACTCACAACTAGGGGGATCAAGGGGGATGGCGAGAAAGCAGGAATGGGGTACTGAGGTAGCATGTTCAGCCATGAACGCATTGAATGGCGGTGCAGGCTCGAAGGACCGAATGGTCTACTCCTGTACCTATTTTCTATGTTTCTATGTTTCTATAATTCCCCTTGTTTAAATTCAGGACCTTAGTCTCTGAGTCAATTTCTTCGCTCTCCATTTCGAGTGAGAAATCGATCATGTTATGATCGCTCTGACCCAAGGGTCCCCGTACAACAAGATTACTAATTAGTCCCTTCTCATTGCACAGTACCCAGTCCAATATAGCCTGTTCCCGAGTTGGTTCCTCGACATATTGATCCAGATAACCATCCCTTAAACACTCAAGGAATTCCTCCTCCTCATTATTTTTACTGATTAGGCTAATCCAATCTATATGTAAGTTAAAGTCACCTATGATGACAGCTGTGCTCTTCTTGCACGCTTCTCTAATTTCCCTCGTGATGCCCTCCCCAACCTCTATTTTACTATTTGGAGGCCTATATACCACTCCTATTAATGTTTTTCGCCCCTCGCTATTTCTTAGCTCCACCCATATAGATTCTGTATTAACTGAGTTAATATCCTTCCTTTCAATTGCATTTATCCCCTCTTTTACCAGCAATGCTACCCCTCCTCCCTTTCTTTTTTGTCGATCCTTCCTAAATACTGAATACCCCTGTATGTTAAGCTCCCAGCCCTGCTCACCCTGCAACCATGTTTCCGTAATCCCAATTAGATCATAATTATTAACCTCTATTTCCACCCTCCTTAAATGCCGTTCACCTGGGTGCTTCCCACCTGGTCCGCTTCCGGTCTCGTCGCTCCCGACAACAGTCTGTGAAGAAAAGACCGCGAAAGTGAGTTCAAATACTCACAGCACCTCACAGCACCTCCGGTCTCGTCGGTCCCGACAACAGTCTGTGAAGAAAAACCCGCGAAAGTGAGTTCAAATACTCACAGCACCTCACAGCGCCTCCGGTCTCGTCGGTCCCGACAACAGTCTGTGAAGAAAAGCCCGCGAAAGTGAGTTCAAATACTCACAGCACCTCACAGCACCTCCGGTCTCGTCGCTCCCGACAACAGTCTGTGAAGAAAAGCCCGCGAAAGTGAGTTCAAATACTCACAGCACCTCACAGCTCCTCCGGTCTCGTCGGTCCCGACAACAGTCTGTGAAGAAAAGCCCGCGAAAGTGAGTTCAAATACTCACAGCACCTCACAGCACCTCCGGTCTCGTCGCTCCCGACAACAGCCTGTGAAGAAAAGCCCGCGAAAGTGAGTTCAAATACTCACAGCACCTCACAGCACCTCCGGTCTCGTCGGTCCCGACAACAGTCTGTGAAGAAAAGCCCGCGAAAGTGAGTTCAAATACTCACAGCACCTCACAGCACCTCCGGTCTCGTCGCTCCCGACAACATTCTGTGAAGAAATTCCCGACAACAGCCTGTGAAGAAAAGCCCGCGAAAGTGAGTTCAAATACTCACAGCACCTCACAGCACCGCCGGTCTCGTCGGTCCCGACAACAGTCTGTGAAGAAAAGCCCGCGAAAGTGAGTTCAAATACTCACAGCACCTCACAGCGCCTCCGGTCTCGTCGGTCCCGACAACAGTCTGTGAAGAAAAGCTCGCGAAAGTGAGTTCAAATACACACAGCACCTCACAGCACCTCCGGTCTCGTCGCTCCCGACAACATTCTGTGAAGAAAAGCCCGCGAATGTGAGTTCAAATACTCACAGCACCTCCGGTCTCGTCGCTCCCGACAACAGTCTGTGAAGAAAAGCCCGCGAAAGTGAGTTCAAATACTCACAGCACCTCACAGCACCTCCGGTCTCGTCGGTCCCGACAACAGCCTGTGAAGAAAAGCCCGCGAATGTGAGTTCAAATACACACAGCACCTCACAGCACCTCCGGTCTCGTCGGTCCCGACAACAGTCTGTGAAGAAAAGCCCGCGAAAGTGAGTTCAAATACTCACAGCACCTCACAGCGCCTCCGGTCTCGTCGCTCCCGACAACAGCCTGTGAAGAAAAGCCCGCGAAAGTGAGTTCAAATACTCACAGCACCTCACAGCACCTCCGGTCTCGTCGCTCCCGACAACAGTCTGTGAAGAAAAGCCCGCGAAAGTGAGTTCAAATACTCACAGCACCTCACAGCACCTCCGGTCTCGTCGCTCCCGACAACAGCCTGTGAAGAAAAGCCCGCGAAAGTGAGTTCAAATACTCACAGCACCTCACAGCGCCTCCGGTCTCGTCGCTCCCGACAACAGCCTGTGAAGAAAAGCCCGCGAAAGTGAGTTCAAATACTCACAGCACCTCACAGCACCTCGGTCTCGTCGCTCCCGACAACAGTCTGTGAAGAAAAGCCCGCGAAAGTGAGTTCAAATACTCACAGCACCTCACAGCACCTCCGGTCTCGTCGCTCCCGACAACAGCCTGTGAAGAAAAGCCCGCGAAAGTGAGTTCAAATACTCACAGCACCTCACAGCGCCTCCGGTCTCGTCGCTCCCGACAACAGTCTGTGAAGAAAAGCCCGCGAAAGTGAGTTCAAATACTCACAGCACCTCACAGCGCCTCCGGTCTCGTCGCTCCCGACAACAGCCTGTGAAGAAAAGCCCGCGAAAGTGAGTTCAAATACTCACAGCACCTCCGGTCTCGTCGCTCCCGACTACAGCCTGTGAAGAAAAGCCCGCGAAAGTGAGTTCAAATACTCACAGCACCTCACAGCACCTCCGGTCTCGTCGCTCCCGACAACAGTCTGTGAAGAAAAGCCCGCGAAAGTGAGTTCAAATACTCACAGCACCTCACAGCTCCTCCGGTCTCGTCGCTCCCGACAACAGTCTCTGAAGAAAAGCCCGCGAAAGTGAGTTCAAATACACACAGCACCTCACAGCGCCTCCGGTCTCGTCGCTCCCGACAACAGCCTGTGAAGAAAAGCCCGCGAAAGTGAGTTCAAATACTCACAGCACCTCACAGCACCTCCGGTCTCGTCGCTCCCGACAACAGCCTGTGAAGAAAAGCCCGCGAAAGTGAGTTCAAATACTCACAGCACCTCACAGCACCTCCGGTCTCGTCGCTCCCGACAACAGTCTGTGAAGAAAAGCCCGCGAAAGTGAGTTCAAATACTCACAGCACCTCACAGCGCCTCCGGTCTCGTCGCTCCCGACAACAGCCTGTGAAGAAAAGCCCGCGAAAGTGAGTTCAAATACTCACAGCACCTCACAGCACCTCGGTCTCGTCGCTCCCGACAACAGTCTGTGAAGAAAAGCCCGCGAAAGTGAGTTCAAATACTCACAGCACCTCACAGCACCTTCGGTCTCGTCGCTCCCGACAACAGTCTGTGAAGAAAAGCCCGCGAAAGTGAGTTCAAATACTCACAGCACCTCACAGCGCCTCCGGTCTCGTCGCTCCCGACAACAGCCTGTGAAGAAAAGCCCGCGAAAGTGAGTTCAAATACTCACAGCACCTCACAGCGCCTCCGGTCTCGTCGCTCCCGACAACAGCCTGTGAAGAAAAGCCCGCGAATGTGAGTTCAAATACTCACAGCACCTCCGGTCTCGTCGCTCCCGACAACAGTCTGTGAAGAAAAGCCCGCGAAAGTGAGTTCAAATACTCACAGCACCTCACAGCGCCTCCGGTCTCGTCGCTCCCGACAACAGCCTGTGAAGAAAAGCCCGCGAAAGTGAGTTCAAATACTCACAGCACCTCACAGCACCTCCGGTCTCATCGGTCCCGACAACAGTCTGTGAAGAAAAGCCCGCGAAAGTGATTTCAAATACTCACAGCACCTCACAGCGCCTCCGGTCTCGTCGCTCCCGACAACAGTATGTGAAGAAAAGCCCGCGAAAGTGAGTTCAAATACTCACAGCACCTCACAGCACCTCCGGTCTCGTCGCTCCCGACAACAGTCTGTGAAGAAAAGCCCGCGAAAGTGAGTTCAAATACTCACAGCACCTCACAGCACCTTCGGTCTCGTCGCTCCCGACAACAGTCTGTGAAGAAAAGCCCGCGAAAGTGAGTTCAAATACTCACAGCACCTCACAGCGCCTCCGGTCTCGTCGCTCCCGACAACAGTCTGTGAAGAAAAGCCCGCGAAAGTGAGTTCAAATACTCACAGCACCTCACAGCACCTCCGGTCTCGTCGCTCCCGACAACAGTCTGTGAAGAAAAGCCCGCGAAAGTGAGTTCAAATACTCACAGCACCTCACAGCGCCTCCGGTCTCGTCGCTCCCGACAACAGCCTGTGAAGAAAAGCCCGCGAAAGTGAGTTCAAATACTCACAGCACCTCACAGCGCCTCCGGTCTCGTCGCTCCCGACAACAGCCTGTGAAGAAAAGCCCGCGAAAGTGAGTTCAAATACTCACAGCACCTCACAGCGCCTCCGGTCTCGTCGCTCCCGACAACAGCCTGTGAAGAAAAGCCCGCGAAAGTGAGTTCAAATACTCACAGCACCTCACAGCACCTTCGGTCTCGTCGCTCCCGACAACAGCCTGTGAAGAAAAGCCCGCGAAAGTGAGTTCAAATACTCACAGCACCTCACAGCGCCTCCGGTCTCGTCGCTCCCGACAACAGTCTGTGAAGAAAAGCCCGCGAAAGTGAGTTCAAATACTCACAGCACCTCACAGCGCCTCCGGTCTCGTCGCTCCCGACAACAGTCTGTGAAGAAAAGCCCGCGAAAGTGAGTTCAAATACTCACAGCACCTCAGAGCGCCTCCGGTCTCGTCGCTCCCGACAACAGCCTGTGAAGAAAAGCCCGCGAATGTGAGTTCAAATACTCACAGCACCTCCGGTCTCGTCGCTCCCGACAACAGCCTGTGAAGAAAAGCCCACGAAAGTGAGTTCAAATACTCACAGGGCCTCACAGCACCTCCGGTCTCGTCGGTCCCGACAACAGCCTGTGAAGAAAAGCCCGCGAAAGTGAGTTCAAATACTCACAGCACATCACAGCACCTCCGGTCTCGTCGCTCCCCTCAACAGCCTGTGAAGAAATGCCCGCGAAAGTGAGTTCAAATACTCACAGCACATCACAGCACCTCCGGTCTCGTCGCTCCCCTCAACAGCCTGTGAAGAAATGCCCGCGAAAGTGAGTTCAAATACTCACAGCACATCACAGCACCTCCGGTCTCGTCGCTCCCCTCAACAGCCTGTGAAGAAATGCCCGCGAAAGTGAGTTCAAATACTCACAGCACCTCACAGCACCTCCGGTCTCGTCGCTCCCGACAACAGTCTGTGAAGAAAAGCCCGCGAAAGTGAGTTCAAATACTCACAGCACCGCACAGCGCCTCCGGTCTCGTCGCTCCCGACAACGGCCTGTGAAGAAAAGCCCGCGAAAGTGAGTTCAAATACTCACAGCACCTCACAGCACCTCCGGTATCGTCGGTCCCGACAACAGTCTGTGAAGAAAAGCCCGCGAAAGTGAGTTCAAATACTCACAGCACCTCACAGCGCCTCCGGTCTCGTCGGTCCCGACAACAGTCTGTGAAGAAAAGCCCGCGAAAGTGAGTTCAAATACTCACAGCACCTCACAGCGCCTCCGGTCTCGTCGCTCCCGACAACAGCCTGTGAAGAAAAGCCCGCGAAAGTGAGTTCAAATACTCACAGCACCTCACAGCACCTCCGGTCTCGTCGGTCCCGACAACAGTCTGTGAAGAAAAGCCCGCGAAAGTGATTTCAAATACTCACAGCACCTCACAGCGCCTCCGGTCTCGTCGCTCCCGACAACAGCCTGTGAAGAAAAGCCCGCGAAAGTGAGTTCAAATACTCACAGCACCTCACAGCACCTTCGGTCTCGTCGCTCCCGACAACAGTCTGTGAAGAAAAGCCCGCGAAAGTGAGTTCAAATACTCACAGCACCTCACAGCGCCTCCGGTCTCGTCGGTCCCGACAACAGTCTGTGAAGAAAAGCCCGCGAAAGTGAGTTCAAATACTCACAGCACCTCACAGCGCCTCCGGTCTCGTCGCTCCCGACAACAGCCTGTGAAGAAAAGCCCGCGAATGTGAGTTCAAATACTCACAGCACCTCCGGTCTCGTCGCTCCCGACAACAGCCTGTGAAGAAAAGCCCGCGAAAGTGAGTTCAAATACTCAGAGCGCCTCACAGCACCTCCGGTCTCGTCGCTCCCGACAGCAGCCTGTGAAGAAAAGCCCGCGAAAGTGAGTTCAAATACTCACAGCACCTCACAGCGCCTCCGGTCTCGTCGCTCCCGACAACAGCCTGTGAAGAAAAGCCCGCGAAAGTGAGTTCAAATACGCACAGCACCTCCGGTCTCGTCGGTCCCGACAACAGTCTGTGAAGAAAAGCCCGCGAAAGTGATTTCAAATACTCACAGCACCTCACAGCGCCTCCTGTCTCGTCGCTCCCGACAACAGCCTGTGAAGAAAAGCCCGCGAAAGTGAGTTCAAATACTCACAGCACCTCACAGCACCTCCGGTCTCGTCGCTCCCGACAACAGTCTGTGAAGAAAAGCCCGCGAAAGTGAGTTCAAATACTCACAGCACCTCACAGCGCCTCCGGTCTCGTCGCTCCCGACAACAGCCTGTGAAGAAAAGCCCGCGAAAGTGAGTTCAAATACTCACAGCGCCTCACAGCACCTCCGGTCTCGTCGGTCCCGACAACAGCCTGTGAAGAAAAGCCCGCGAAAGTGAGTTCAAATACTCACAGCACCTCACAGCGCCTCCTGTCTCGTCGCTCCCGACAACAGCCTGTGAAGAAAAGCCCGCGAAAGTGAGTTCAAATACTCACAGCACCTCACAGCACCTCCGGTCTCGTCGCTCCCGACAACAGCCTGTGAAGAAAAGCCCGCGAAAGTGAGTTCAAATACTCACAGCACCTCACAGCACCTCCGGTCTCGTCGCTCCCGACAACAGCCTGTGAAGAAAAGCCCGCGAAAGTGAGTTCAAATACTCACAGCACCTCACAGCGCCTCCGGTCTCGTCGCTCCCGACAACAGCCTGTGAAGAAAAGCCCGCGAATGTGAGTTCAAATACTCACAGCACCTCCGGTCTCGTCGCTCCCGACAACAGCCTGTGAAGAAAAGCCCACGAAAGTGAGTTCAAATACTCACAGGGCCTCACAGCACCTCCGGTCTCGTCGGTCCCGACAACAGCCTGTGAAGAAAAGCCCGCGAAAGTGAGTTCAAATACTCACAGCACATCACAGCACCTCCGGTCTCGTCGCTCCCCTCAACAGCCTGTGAAGAAAAGCCCGCGAAAGTGAGTTCAAATACTCACAGCACCTCACAGCGCCTCCGGTCTCGTCAGTCCCGACAACAGTCTGTGAAGAAAAGCCCGCAAAAGTGAGTTCAAATACTCACAGCACCTCACAGCACCTCCGGTCTCGTCGCTCCCGACAACAGTCTGTGAAGAAAAGCCCGAGAAAGTGAGTTCAAATACTCACAGCACCTCACAGCGCCTCCGGTCTCGTCGCTCCCGACAACGGCCTGTGAAGAAAAGCCCGCGAAAGTGAGTTCAAATACTCACAGCACCTCACAGCACCTCCGGTCTCGTCGGTCCCGACAACAGTCTGTGAAGAAAAGCCCGCGAAAGTGAGTTCAAATACTCACAGCACCTCACAGCGCCTCCGGTCTCGTCGCTCCCGACAACAGCCTGTGAAGAAAAGCCCGCGAAAGTGAGTTCAAATACTCACAGCACCTCACAGCACCTCCGGTCTCGTCGCTCCCGACAACAGCCTGTGAAGAAAAGCCCGCGAAAGTGAGTTCAAATACTCACAGCACCTCACAGCTCCTCCGGTCTCGTCGCTCCCGACAACAGTCTGTGAAGAAAAGCCCGCGAAAGTGAGTTCAAATACTCACAGCACCTCACAGCGCCTCCGGTCTCGTCGCTCCCGACAACAGCCTGTGAAGAAAAGCCCGCGAAAGTGAGTTCAAATACTCACAGCACCTCACAGCGCCTCCGGTCTCGTCGCTCCCGACAACAGCCTGTGAAGAAAAGCCCGCGAAAGTGAGTTCAAATACTCACAGCACCTCACAGCACCTCCGGTCTCGTCGCTCCCGACAACAGCCTGTGAAGAAAAGCCCGCGAAAGTGAGTTCAAATACTCACAGCACCTCACAGCTCCTCCGGTCTCGTCGCTCCCGACAACAGTCTGTGAAGAAAAGCCCGCGAAAGTGAGTTCAAATACTCACAGCACCTCACAGCGCCTCCGGTCTCGTCGCTCCCGACAACAGCCTGTGAAGAAAAGCCCGCGAAAGTGAGTTCAAATACTCACAGCACCTCACAGCACCTCCGGTCTCGTCGCTCCCGACAACAGCCTGTGAAGAAAAGCCCGCGAAAGTGAGTTCAAATACTCACAGCACCTCACAGCGCCTCCGGTCTCGTCGCTCCCGACAACAGCCTGTGAAGAAAAGCCCGCGAAAGTGAGTTAAAATACTCACAGCACCTCACAGCGCCTCCGGTCTCGTCGCTCCCGACAACAGCCTGTGAAGAAAAGCCCGCGAAAGTGAGTTCAAATTCTCACAGCACCTCGCAGCACCTCCGGTCTCGTCGCTCCCGACAACAGCCTGTGAAGAAAAGCCCGCGAAAGTGAGTTCAAATACTCACATCACCTCACAGCACCTCCGGTCTCGTCGCTCCCGACAACAGCCTGTGAAGAAAAGCCCGCGAAAGTGAGTTCAAATACTCACAGCACCTCCGGTCTCGTCGCTCCCGACAACAGCCTGTGAAGAAAAGCCCGCGAAAGTGAGTTCAAATACTCAGAGCGCCTCACAGCACCTCCGGTCTCGTCGCTCCCGACAGCAGCCTGTGAAGAAAAGCCCGCGAAAGTGAGTTCAAATACTCACAGCACCTCACAGCGCCTCCGGTCTCGTCGCTCCCGACAACAGCCTGTGAAGAAAAGCCCGCGAAAGTGAGTTCAAATACTCACAGCACCTCACAGCACCTCCGGTCTCGTCGCTCCCGACAACAGCCTGTGAAGAAAAGCCCGCGAAAGTGAGTTCAAATACTCACAGCGCCTCACAGCACCTCCGGTCTCGTCGCTCCCGACAACAGCCTGTGAAGAAAAGCCCGCGAAATTGAGTTCAAATACTCACAGCACCTCACAGCACCTCCGGTCTCGTCGCTCCCGACAACAGTCTGTGAAGAAAAGCCCGCGAAAGTGAGTTCAAATACTCACAGCACCTCACAGCGCCTCCGGTCTCGTCGCTCCCGACAACAGCCTGTGAAGAAAAGCCCGCGAAAGTGAGTTCAAATACTCACAGCGCCTCACAGCACCTCCGGTCTCGTCGGTCCCGACAACAGCCTGTGAAGAAAAGCCCGCGAAAGTGAGTTCAAATACTCACAGCACCTCACAGCGCCTCCTGTCTCGTCGCTCCCGACAACAGCCTGTGAAGAAAAGCCCGCGAAAGTGAGTTCAAATACTCACAGCACCTCACAGCACCTCCGGTCTCGTCACTCCCGACAACAGCCTGTGAAGAAAAGCCCGCGAAAGTGAGTTCAAATACTCACAGCACCTCACAGCACCTCCGGTCTCGTCGCTCCCGACAACAGCCTGTGAAGAAAAGCCCGCGAAAGTGAGTTCAAATACTCACAGCACCTCACAGCGCCTCCGGTCTCGTCGCTCCCGACAACAGCCTGTGAAGAAAAGCCCGCGAATGTGAGTTCAAATACTCACAGCACCTCCGGTCTCGTCGCTCCCGACAACAGCCTGTGAAGAAAAGCCCACGAAAGTGAGTTCAAATACTCACAGGGCCTCACAGCACCTCCGGTCTCGTCGGTCCCGACAACAGCCTGTGAAGAAAAGCCCGCGAAAGTGAGTTCAAATACTCACAGCACATCACAGCACCTCCGGTCTCGTCGCTCCCCTCAACAGCCTGTGAAGAAAAGCCCGCGAAAGTGAGTTCAAATACTCACAGCACCTCACAGCACCTCCGGTCTCGTCGCTCCCGACAACAGTCTGTGAAGAAAAGCCCGAGAAAGTGAGTTCAAATACTCACAGCACCTCACAGCGCCTCCGGTCTCGTCGCTCCCGACAACGGCCTGTGAAGAAAAGCCCGCGAAAGTGAGTTCAAATACTCACAGCACCTCACAGCACCTCCGGTATCGTCGGTCCCGACAACAGTCTGTGAAGAAAAGCCCGCGAAAGTGAGTTCAAATACTCACAGCACCTCACAGCGCCTCCGGTCTCGTCGCTCCCGACAACAGCCTGTGAAGAAAAGCCCGCGAAAGTGAGTTCAAATACTCACAGCACCTCACAGCACCTCCGGTCTCGTCGCTCCCGACAACAGCCTGTGAAGAAAAGCCCGCAAAAGTGAGTTCAAATACTCACAGCACCTCACAGCTACTCCGGTCTCGTCGCTCCCGACAACAGTCTGTGAAGAAAAGCCCGCGAAAGTGAGTTCAAATACTCACAGCACCTCACAGCGCCTCCGGTCTCGTCGCTCCCGACAACAGCCTGTGAAGAAAAGCCCGCGAAAGTGAGTTCAAATACTCACAGCACCTCACAGCGCCTCCGGTCTCGTCGCTCCCGACAACAGCCTGTGAAGAAAAGCCCGCGAAAGTGAGTTCAAATACTCACAGCACCTCACAGCGCCTCCGGTCTCGTCGCTCCCGACAACAGTCTGTGAAGAAAAGCCCGCGAAAGTGAGTTCAAATACTCACAGCACCTCACAGCGCCTCCGGTCTCGTCGCTCCCGACAACAGCCTGTGAAGAAAAGCCCGCGAAAGTGAGTTCAAATACTCACAGCACCTCACAGCACCTCCGGTCTCGTCGCTCCCGACAACAGCCTGTGAAGAAAAGCCCGCGAAAGTGAGTTCAAATACTCACAGAACCTCACAGCACCTCCGGTCTCGTCGCTCCCGACAACAGCCTGTGAAGAAAAGCCCGCGAAAGTGAGTTAAAATACTCACAGCACCTCACAGCGCCTCCGGTCTCGTCGCTCCCGACAACAGCCTGTGAAGAAAAGCCCGCGAAAGTGAGTTCAAATTCTCACAGCACCTCACAGCCCCTCCGGTCTCGTCGCTCCCGACAACAGCCTGTGAAGAAAAGCCCGCGAAAGTGAGTTCAAATACTCACATCACCTCACAGCACCTCCGGTCTCGTCGCTCCCGACAACAGCCTGTGAAGAAAAGCCCGCGAAAGTGAGTTCAAATACTCAAGCACCTCACAGCACCTCCGGTCTCGTCGCTCCCGACAACAGTCTGTGAAGAAAAGCCCGCGAAAGTGAGTTCAAATACTCACGGCACCTCACAGCACCTCCGGTCTCGTCGCTCCCGACAACAGCCTGTGAAGAAAAGCCCGCGAAAGTGAGTTCAAATACTCACAGCACCTCCGGTCTCGTCGCTCCCGACAACAGTCTGTGAAGAAAAGCCCGCGAAAGTGAGTTCAAATACTCACAGCACCTCACAGCACCTCCGGTCTCGTCGCTCCCGACAACAGCTCCTCCCCACCCCACCTAATATCCTCAGGTCTCAACACCCCACCTAATATCCTCAGCTCCTCCCCACCCCACCTAATATCCTCATCTCTTCCCAACCCAGCTAATATCCTCCGCTCCGCTCCAACCCACCTAATATCCTCAGCAACTCCCCAACCCACCTAATATCCTCAGCTCCTCCCCACCCCACCTAATATCCTCAGCTCCTTTCCACCCCTCCTCATATCCTCAGCTCTTCCCACACCAACTAATATCCTCAGCTCCGCACCAGCCCACCTAATATCCTCAGCTCCTCCCCACCCCACTTAATATCCTCAGCTCCTCCCCACCCCACCTAATATCCTCAGCTCCCCCCACCCCACTAATATCCTCAGCTCCTCACCACCCCACCTAATATTCTCAGCTCCTTTCCTCCCCACCTAATATCCTCAGAACCTTCCCACCCCACCTAATATCCTCAGCTCCTCCCCACCCCAACTAATATCCTCAGCTTCTCCCCACCCCAACTAATATCCTCAGCTCCTCCCCACCCCACCTAATATCCTCCGCTCCTCCCCATCCCACCTAATATACTCAGATCCTCCCCACCCCACCTAATATCCTCAGCTCCTCCCCACCCCACCTAATATCCTCAGCTCCTCCCCACCCCATGTAATATCCTCAGCACCTCCCCACCCAACCTAACATCAAAAATTTCTGCCGACCCTCACCTGTAATCCACAGCTCCTCCAGAATTCATCCAATATCCTGAGCTCCTCCCCACCACACCTAATATCCTCAGCTCAACCCCACCCCAACTTACATACTCAGCTCCACCCCACCCCACCTGATATCCACAGCTCCTTCCCAACCCACATAATATCCTCAGCTTCTCCCCAGCTCACCAAATATACTCAGCTCTTCACCAAACCTCCTAATGTCCTTAGCTCCCTCCCCACCCCAACTAATATAGGTATACAGCACAGAAACAGGCCTTCAGCCCGTCGTGTCCACGCCGGCCATCAAGCCCTGTCTATCCTAATCCCATTTTCCAGCTCTTGTTCCGTAGCCTTGTATGCTTTGGCGTTTGAAGTGCTCATCTAAATGATTCTTGAATGTTGTGAGGGTTCCTGCCTCTACCACCCTTTCAGGCAGTGAGTTCCAGATTTCAACCACCCTCTGGGTGTAAAATTTTTCTTCAAATCCCCTCTAAACTTCCTGCCCCTTACCTTGAATCTATGCCACCTTGTTATTGACCCCTCTACTAAGGGGAAATGTTCGTTTCTATCTACCGTATCTATGCCCCTCATAATTTTGTTCACCTCAATCAGGTCCCCCCTCAGCCTTCTCTGCTCTATAGAAAACAACCCCAACCTGTCCAGTCTCTCTTCATAGCTGAAGCGCTGCAGCCCAGGTAACATCGTGGAGAATCTCATCTGCACCCACTCCAATGCAATCACATCCTTCCTATAGTGTGGCGTCCATAACTGCACACCGTATTCCAGCTATGGCCTAACTAGTATTTTGTACAGCTCCATCATAACCTCGCTGCTCTTATATTCTTTGCCTCGGCTAATGAAGGCAATTATCCCATATGCTTTTTTAACCACCTGTCAAACTGCCCTGCTGCATTCAGGGATCTATGTACATGCCCATCAAGGTCCCACTGATCCTACCATTCATTGTGTATTCCCTTGCCTTGTTCGTCCTCCCAAAATGCATCAACTCACACTTTTCAGGATTAATTTCCAGTTGCCACTGTTCTGCCCATCTGACCAACCCGTCTATATCGTCCTGTAGCCTGAGGCTTCCCTCCTCGCTATTTACCACCCCACCAATTTTCGTGTCATCTGCGAACTTACTGATCCTACCTCCTACATTCATATCGAAATCATTAATGCACACTACAAATAGTAAAGTACCCAGCAGCGATCCCTGCGGTACACCACTGGACACAGGCTTCCAGTCACAAAAACAACCTTCGACCACCACCCTCTGCCTCCTGCCACTCAGCCAATTTTGGATCCAATGTGCCAAGTTGCCCTGGATCCTGTGGGCTCTTACCTTCTTGACCAGTCTCCCTTGCGGGACTTTGTCAAATGCCTTACTGAAGTCCATGTAGATCACATCAACTGCACTCCCCTCATCCACACAACTAGTCGCCACCTCGAAAAATTCAATCAAATTGGTCAGACATGATCTCCCCCAGACAAAGCCATGCTGACTATCTTTGATTAATCCTAGCCTCTCCAAGTGGAGGCTGATTCTGTCCCTCATAATTTTTTCCAATAATTTCCCTACCACTGATGTTAGGCTCACTGGCCTATAATTCCCTGGTTTATCACTGCTACCCTCCTTGAATAATGGTACTACGTTAGCTGTTCTCCAGTCCACTGGCACCTCCCCTGTGGCCAGAGATGTTCTGAAAATTTGTGTCAGAGCCCCTGCAATCTCCTCCCTTGCCTCACAGAGCAGCCTGGGATACATCTCGTCTGGGAATGGGGAATTATCGACTTTTAAGCCCGCTAAAACCGCTAGTACCTCCTCCCTCTCAATACTAATTTGTTCAAGTATATCACAATCCCCGTTTCTGATTTCTATGCCTACATCATCCTACTCCATAGTGAACACAGATTCACAATATTCATTTAAAACCCCACCTACATCTTCTGGCTCTACACACAGATTGCCACTTTGGTACCTACTGGGCCATACTCTTTCCCTGGTTATCCTCTTGCCCTTAATATATTTATTAAACACCTTGTGATTTTCCTTTATTTTGCCCGCTGGTGTTATTTCATGCCCCCTCTTCGCTCTCCTAATTTCTTTTTTAGGCACCCCCCTGCACTTTCTACACTCCTCTAGGGCTTCCACTATTTTCAGTCCTTTGTATCTGCCAAAAGCCTCCCTTTTTTTCCTAATCCATTCTCGTATATCCCGTGACATCCAGGGTTCCCTGGGCTTGTTGGTCCCACCCTTGACTTTTATGGAACATGTTGGCGTTGTACTCTCTCTATTTCCTTTCTGAAAGACTCCCACTGCTCTGATGTGGATTTTCCTACAAGTAGCTGATCCCAGTCAACTTTGCCGAGATCCTGCCTTATCATATTAAAATCGGCCTTCCCCCAATTTAGAACATTTATTTCCGGTCCATCTTTGTCCTTTTCCATGACTACCTTAAATCTCACCGAATTATGGTCACTCTCACCAAAATGCTCTCCTACTAACACTTCTACCACTTGCCCGGCTACATTCCCTAGAATTTGGTCCAGTACCGCCGCCTCTCTTGTAGGACTTTCTACATGCTGGCTCAAAAAGCTCTCCTGGATGCACTTTAAGAATTCCGCACCCTCTAAGCCTTTCACACTCTGACTATGCAAGTTAATATTGGGGAAGCTGAAATCCCCTACTATTATTAGCCTATTATTTCTACACTTCTCTGAGATTTGCCCACATATCTGTTCCTCTATCTCCCCCTGACTGTCTGGGGCCCTATAGTACACTCCCAGCAATGTGCTTGTCCCTTTTTGTTTTTACGTTCTACCCATATGGCCTCATTAGAGGGACCTGCTAAGATATCATCCCTCCTTACAGCAGTAATTAACTCCTTGATTAATATTGAGACACCCCCTCCTCTTTTACACCCGCCTCTGTCTCGCCTGAAGATTCTATACCCCGGAATATTGACTGCCAGTCCTGCCCCTCCCTCAACCATGTATCTGTTATAGCAACAATATCATACTCCCATGTGTTCATCAACACCTTCAATTCATCTGCCTTACTCGGAAGACTCCTTGCGTTCAAATAAATGCCATCCAGCCTTGCCATACTCCCTTGTGTCGTTACATATTTGCTCTGCATTCCAGGCTGACTTGTTTTTTCCTCTATATTTGGCTGTGCATCACCCCCTACTATAGCTCCACTCCGCATCCCATCCCCCTGCCGAGTTAGTTTAACACCCACCCCCCCTACCCCGCCCCCCCCCCCGCACCCCAACAGTACTAGCAAACCTCCCCGCAAGAATGTTGGTCCCGTTCCGGTTCAGGTGCAACCCGTCCGACTTGTACAGGTCCCACCTTCCCCTGAAGTAGACCCAGTAATCCAGGAAACTAAAGCCCTCCCTCCTGCACCAACTCTTTAGCCACGCATTCATCTGCTCTATCCTCCTATTCCTGTACCCACTAGCACATGGCACCGGGAGTAATCTATAGATTACAAACTTTGAGGTCCTGCTATTAAATCTGTTCCCTAGCTCCCTAAATTCTTGCTGCAGGGCCTCATCCCTCTTTCTACCCATGTCGTTGGTACCAATATGAACCACGACCTCTGACTGTTCGCCCTCCCCCTTCAGAATGCCCTGCAGCCGTTCAGTGACATCCTTGACCCTGGGACCAGGGAGGCAACATAGCATTCTGGAGTCACGTCTGCGGCCACAGAAACGTCTATCTGTTTCCCTTACGATAGAATCCCCTATCACTATTGCTCTCCCACTCTTTTTCCTCCCCTCCTGTGCAGCTGAGCCACTCGTAGAGCCACTGACTTGGCTCTTGATGCATTCCCCTGAGAAACCATCTCCCCCATCAGTATCCAAAACGGAAAATATGTCGGAGAGGGAGATGGACCCAGGGGACTACTGCACTATCTTCCTATTTATTTTACTCAGCTCCTCCACACCCCATCTAATATCCTCAGCTCCTCCCCACCCCATCTAATATCCTGAGCTCCTCCACACCCCATCTAATATCCTTAGCACCTCCCCACCCCATCTAATATCCTCAGCTCCTTCCCACCCCACCTAATATCCTCAGCTCCTCTCCACCCCACCTAATATCCTCAGCTCCTCCCCACCCCAACCAATATCCACAGCTCCTCCCCACCCCACCTAATATCCTCAGCTCCTCCCCACCCCAACTAATATCCTCAGCTCCACCCCACCCCAACTAATATCCTCAGCTCCTCCCCACCCCAGCTAATATCCTCAGCTCCTCCCCACCCCACCTAATATCCTCAGCTCCTCCCCACCCCACCTGATATTCTCAGCTCCTCCCCAACCCAGCTAATATCCTCAGCTCCTCCCCACCCCACCTAATATCCTCAGCTACTCCCCACCCCACCTAATATCCTCAGCTCCTCCTCACCCCTCCTAATATCCTCAGCTCCTCCCCACCACACCTAATATCCTCAGCTCCTCCCCACCCCACCTCATATCCTCAGCTCCTCACCACCTCACCTAATATACTCATCTCCTCTCCACCCCAACTAATATTCTCAGCTCCTCCCCACCCCACCTAATATCCTCAGCTCCTCCCCACCCCAACTAATATCCTCAGCTCCTCCCGACCTCACCTAATATCCTCAGCTCCTCCCCACCCCACCTAATATCCTCAGCTCCTCCCCATCCCACCTAATATTCTCAGCTCCTCCCCACCTAATATCCTCAGCTCCTCCCCACCCCACCTAATATCCTCAGCTCTTCCCCACCCCACCTATTATCCTCAGCTCCTCCCCACCACACCTAATATCCTCAGCTCCTCCCCACCCCACCTAATATCCTCAGCTTCTCCCCCACACCTCCTCATATCCTCAGCTCCTCCCCACCCCACCTAATATACTCAGCTCCTCCCCACCGCACCTAATATCCTCAGCTCCTCCCCACCCCACCTATTATCCTCAGCTCCTCCCCACCACTCCTAATATCCTCAGCCCCTCCCAAATTCACATAATATCTGAAGAGATCGCAAAGTCTCTGTTTGAAGAATGGACTCAGTCGAGAATATTTTGTGGACTTTATGGGATTTTTCTGAGGGTATTTTCCCTGTGATGGGATCACCCTGTCTTAGTATGTGAAAAACTGGTTTGTTAAAACTCCAGAGAACACATGGCAGTTGGGTGTGACACAATAACTGTCAGTCATCCTGAATATTCAAAATCACTTCTCACCTCCATCTGAGAAGAGAAGCAGAACAATGAACCCACTGGCCTAGCCAGCCGGAGAAGAGCCAGTTTTGCCCAACAGAAAGACCGAAATATATCCCAGACTTAGGACCATTGTTCCAATCACGGAGTACACATGGGTTTGAGGATGACCCATCAATGATTCAGCACCGGAGTGTTTCGAAACAAAAGGATTTTAAAGATTGGCGGGAAAGATAGGTGTAGCAAGACTCCTATAAAGATAGATACTTTCCCACCATTCTCTCTCTCTCTATCGCTCTCGCTGCACCAAGATCGATCTAACATTAAGACCATAGGAAGAAGCAGCTAAGTGGAGCGATCGAGATGGACTGCGTGTGGGGGTAAGCATGGTCTAGAGTGTCCCAAGCCGGTAACCAGAGGGCTCAGAGTTTTTCTCAGAAGTGAAGTTTTTGGGCTATTCCGAGGGTGGGGGCTTCCATTGTTTCAGACAGGCGAAGGGCCTTATGCGACTGGGTAATTCGTTGCTAGGGGTGGAATTAGAGTCCACCATAGCAACACGGGAAATACTGGATTTTATAGTCCCCAGTTTGTACTGTATGTTTGTTGTTTTTAACCTGGATTTTATTCTCCACAGAGACAGTGATTTCGTTTAGTAGTGCACATTTTAGCCAGTGTATGTTAGACCAAATAAATATAAGTTTGATTTTTCGCTGAAGCATTCCTGTCCATGACTTATTTGATTTACACTCTGAATAATAATTCCCGGGTATAGAACTTTCGTAAGGCGGGGGCGATTCGAATCGTCCATCTAGCAACTGGGCTAGGATCAAAAACCACTTAAATCTCTTGGCTACCGCGGCAGGACCTGGGTTAAAGGAGAGTAAATCAGTCATGGACAGTGCTTCTGGCAAAAGATCCCAAATGGAGGAAAGGATTTCTTCATATGTGTTTAAGAAGGTTAACGTCACTAAGAAGTGGGTGCTAGGCTTGTTCCAGTCTGAGCGTCCGGTGGACACAGCGGCAGAATGGACGGAGGGCAAGGAGCATAGGCGCAGCATTGAAAAGGCGATATGGCTCATCTGTCTACAAAGACAAGTCGAACTGCTAGATAAGCAGGTTGCTACGTTAGAGGCAGAGCTCAGGGAGTCCAATGGCACAGACAGACGCAAGGGCTGTAGTAGGGAGCTGGTTATGCACGGAGGTAAGGGATGAGAAGCAGAGAAGAATAAGCCTGGAGGAAACCTTCCGTAACCATAAGGAGTTCCTGCGATGCCAGGTAACTGAGGCAAAGGGGAACGAGAGGGTGGTTAGGGAGGAGAACGCTCGCTTGTCGAGTGAGGTAAAGGTGCTGGGAGAGCAGTTGAAGGATATTCAGGTGGCATACAGAGTCCCCAGCACTAGAGGGTTTGATACGGGTAATCATGGTCCTGGCCAGGAGCAGATCCGGAATTTGACCGATGCTGTATCTAAGGCCAAAGGGATGGTCTGCTTTGTAGCTCCGGGAATGGCCCGGGTAGATGAGGAAGAGCAGGAGGGAGATAAGGAGGACTGTGAGGTAGAGGAGGACGCTCGACCACCGCCCGAAGTGCCGGGACCAGGACCCATGTGCCCTGTCCGGCAGCAGAAATACGGTGCGCCCGTAGACGGTCAAGAGCAAGGACCACTGCAGAGTGACTTCGTGGTCCCGTATACGACCCCCCAGCTGCGGGCAATGGTCTCTAACCTGACCAAACTGACCAGCAAAGGGGACCCATCTCTCCATTTTACGGATGTGGAGCAGGTGGGGGGGGATCAACAATTGTAACCAAGCTGAGACAGACAAATTACTATTATTTTCCCTGGATAGTAGGTTGTACCAGTCGCTCTCAGCGGGTAGCAAGAGGGGGCAGGGTACGTTAGAGTGGATAAAGGATGACATCCTAAAGGCTATGGGCCTCAGTGATGAAAGTCCCTTCTCCCGAGTGGAAAGGACACTGCAATCAGCTGGGGAGGCACCGCAGGCTTTCGCGGACAGGCTTTGGACCGTCGACCGGATTGCCTATGTGGGGGTGCCCGACCGTGTGCAGCTGGAGGGGGATCCTAGGCCTCATTGGCTGAGGACCCTGGTGGCGAACAGCCTGCCCAGGATCAAGGCCAAAGCAGAGGGGTGGTTCGATTCCAGGGATCCCCAGACCACAGAAGAGAGTGTGATCCGGCAGTTAACTCTCTCTTTTAAGAATGGTAGGGGTGAGGATGACAAACCAAAGGGCAGAGTACACGAGTTAAAGCCTAGTGGAGGCAACGTTAGAAGAGAGTGGCGCCAGGAAGGGAGTAGCTCAGAGAAGAAGCAGGTTTGTTATGGGTGCGGGAGTAAAGGGCACTGGAGGAAAGACTGCCCAGTCTCTGACAAAAGGAGCGGAAAAGTGGATCCTCCAGCGCCAGTGCAGAAAGCCGCAGCTGTGGCAGGAAGCAGCACTGATCCGTTCGCGGTATTAGTTGCTGCTCTCCGCGCAGTCTTTCCGGTAGGGCAGGGTAGGGTGGATGCAGCAGTGGGCAGCGAACTCCCATCCACCCCGAACAATCCCGACCCATGACTAGGGGCTTCTCAGCCCGTTTACCTGTGCCCACTAAGTTATGATGCTTGGAAGAGACCGTGCGTGAAGCTGGGGGTGGAGAAGGTGCAAGGGACCTATCTGCTGGACACTGGAGCTTCAAGCACCATTGTCTATGCGGATAACCCAACTACAGCACCTCTGTCGAGTGGGGTCCCATATAACTTAGTAGGGTTCACCGGGAACGAACAGGCTGGGCCTTTCTCCATCCCGCTAGCCATCGATCTGGGTACACTCTGTATGGAGTGGAAATGTGTGCTGATGCGGTGGGAGCGGGAGGGAATAGGCATTTTGGGGGCAGACTTGATACTGGCCCACAAGATATTGGTGGATTTCCGGAATCACTGTCTTTGGGGCGCAGTGTGCATGGGAAAGGAGAAGGAGGTGGTAGTTATACTAGGGAAGCAAGGCAAGGGAACCGTGTGTACGGTGAAGCCCAAGGGTAGTTATGACCTTGAACCTTTGGTCACTTCTACCCCGGCGGAGTACAGAGCGGATGTGCGAGCCAACCTCACGGCATTCGCTACACACAAGCACGACTGTGGGAGGGTAATAGGGGTGGAGGTCAGAGTAGAAGGAGACCCCATGGCCCGACCACAGAAACAGTACAACTTCCCCAGAGAGGCAGAGGCGGATTTAGAGATGGCATTGGGATCACTGGTTGAGCAGGGTGTGTTGAGACCCATAGCGACCCATGTGAACTCTCCGATTTGGCCGGTTAGGAAACTGGACAATTCGTGGAGAGCCACTGTGGACTATCGGGTTCTTAAAGAACACCCCAGCCTGTGTCCCCACCATCGCAGCCGCAGCCGACCTGATCGGGAGTATCCCGGCATCCGCAAAAACATTCACGGTGCTGAACATTTCGAACAGATTCTGGTCTATCCCTCTCAAAAGGGAGGACCAGTATAAATTCGCATTCACTTTCAAGGGTCAGCAGTACACATGGACCTGCCTCCCCCAAGGGTTTCATAACAGTCCTTCGATTTTCCACCAATATATGGCCAACTGTTTAAAAGGGTTCAGCAGACCGCAGCAGCTTGTACAGTACGTGGACGACCTGCTTTTGTTCTCGAACGAGGGGGAGGAGCATGGCCCCCTGCTGGCTGAGCTGCTGAGTCTGTTAAAAGAAGCTGGGTTCAAGGTTAATCCCAAGAAAGCACAGATCGGCCAGCAGGACGTAAAATTCCTCAGGCTGACCATACGTGCTGGGGAGAGGGCCATCGATGAGGCGAAAAGGAAGGCGGTACAGGAGCTACCTGCCCTGACCACGGTTACGGAGGTAAGATCCTTCCTGGGACTCACAGGGCATTGCAGGGATTTCATAGAGTACTATGCCGCTACGGCAGCTCCTCTACTCCGGCTCCTTCACAAGGGAGTGGGATAAGGACTGCATGGCAGCTTTTAGTCGTCTGTAGAGAGATCTGCATTCCGCACCAGCTTTAGGAGCGATTGATGGGGGAAAGGAGTTCATTTTGGAGGTAGCTGCCACCGGGGACAGTTTCAGCACAGTGCTGCTCCAGGAGTGGCATGGCAAGCTGAGGCCTGTGGTATACTCATCAAGAATCCTCACAGATGTAGAGAGGGGGTACTCCAATTGTGAGAGGCACCTGCTTGCCACACATTGGGCAGTGAGGAGATCACAAATCTTCACGGGGGCGTCCCCGTTAACTCTCGTAACCCATCATACGCCCACTCAGATGCTTCTGGAAGGGAGGATAAAGGACGTCACGGTGAGCAGTGCACGCATTGCTCGCTGGACTTTATTGCTCTCTCAGACGAATTTGAGTGTGAAAGGCCTCTGTGAGCCTAAGCTCCCCGCAAATTTGATCTACCCAGGGGTGGCCCACAAATGTTCTGTTGAAGGGGTATGGGACGTAGACATAGGGTTTCGGGCTGGGATCCATGTAGACGGGTCCAGTACAGTGGTGGCAGGGGAGCGACTCACTGGATGCGGGATTTTTGACCCAAAGGCAGGCATTGCCAAGGCCATTAAACTCCTGAGCACCATGAGCGCCCAGCACGCTGAACTGTCGGCGGTGGTGTATGTGGTTACTCACCCCGAAGTGTACCCTACGCCCTATACTATTTGCTCGGACAGCATGTTCACTTGCAATTCGAGTGCAGAATATTTAGCCATTTGGTCTTGTCGCGGGTTCACATCTGCAGACGGGAAACCCCGAGCAACAAAGCCATTGTTGCAACAGATCATAACAAGTATAGGAACCCAGGAGGATTTCTATATCCACAAAGTTAAGGCCCATTCAAAGGCGGAACCCCGTGCGGAGGGCAATCAGCAGGCCAACGTGATGACCAAAGAGGGTGCTCGAACGGGCACGTTTTGGGATCCATATGGGTCGAGTCAGGTAGTAGCGATTAGAGACAGAGGTGGGGCCTAAGGGAGTGCAGGGGTAGCATTGGCCCCGGACCTAAAGATTGTCCAGGCACGGGATCCCGTCCTAAAGTCTGTTCTGGAGACGCTGGCTAAGGGAGATAAGGTAGAGCGTCCATACGGAGTGGCAGGTATCTCGCTAAATACGTAGTACCATTATTCAAGAAGGGTAGTAGGGATAAACCAGGGACTTACAGGCCAGTGAGCATAACATCAGTGGTAGGGAAATTATTGGAAAAAATTCTGAGGGACAGAAATAGTCTCCACTTGGAGAGTCAAGGATTAATCAAGGATAATCATCATGGCTTTGTCAGGGGGAGATCATGTCTGACCAATTTGATTGAATTTTTAGAGGGGGTGACTAGGTGTATGGATGAGGGTAGTGCAGTTGATGTAGTCTACATGGACTTCAGTAAGGCTTTTGACAAAGTCCCGCATGGGAGACTGGTCAAGAAGGTAAAAGCCCATGGGATCCAGTGCAACTTGGCACCTTTGATCCAAAATTGGCTTAGTGGCAGGAGGCACAGGGTGATGTTCGAAGGTTGTTTTTGTGACTGGAAGCCTGTGTCCAATGCTGGTTCCTTTGCTGTTTGTAGTGTACATTAATGATTTAGATATGAATGTAGGAGGTATGATCAGTAAGTTTGCAGATGACACGAAAATTGGTGGGATGGTAAATAGTGAGGACGGAAGCCTCCGGCTACAGGACGATATAGAGGGGTTTGTTAGATGAGCAGAACAGTGGCAAATGGAATTTAACCCTGAAAAGTGTGAGGTGATGCATTTTGGGAAGACTAACAAGGCAAGGGAATACACAATGAATGGTAGGACCCGAGGAAGGACAGAGGATCAGAGGTACCTTGGTGAGCATGCACATAGATCCCGGAAGGCAGCAGGACAGGATGATAAGGTGGTTAAAAAGGCATATGGGAAACTTGCCTTCATTAGCCGAGGCATAGAATATAAGAGCAGGGAGGTTATGATGGAGCTGTACAAAACGGTAGTTAGGCCACAGCTGGAATACTGTGTGCAGTTCTGGTCGCCACACTATAGGAAGGATGTGAGTTCATTGGAGAGGCTGCAGAGGAGATTCACCAGAATGTTACCTGGGCTGGAGCACTTCAGCTATGAAGAGAGACTGGACAGGCTGGGGTTGTTTTCATTAGAGCAGAGAAGGCTGAGCGGGGACCTGATTGAGGTGTACACAATTATGAGGGGCATAGATAGGGTAGATAGAAAGGAACGTTTTCCCTTAGTAGAGGGGTCAATAACCAGGGGGCATAGTTTCAAGGGAAGGGGCAGGAGGTTTAGAGGGGCTTTGAGGATAAACTTTTTCACCCAGAGGGTGGCTGGAATCTGGAACTCACTGCCTGAAAGGGGGGTACAGGCAGGAACCTTCACAACATTAAAGAAGCATTTAGATGAGCACTTGAAACGCCATAGCATACAAGGCTACGGACCAAGTGCTGTAAAATGGGATTAGAATAGACAGGGCTTGATGGCCGGCGCGGACACGATGGGCCGAAGGGCCTCTTTCTGTGCTGTATAACTCTATGACTCTAAAGGAAGGGATGGTTTTCAGAGGGGAACAGTGGGCAGTTCCGCAGCAGCACCGGAGAGAATTCCTTCATTTGGCCCACGAGGGTCCAGGAGCGGGGCAGCCCGGGCCGGAGACCTTCTGGGAACGGGTGGAACAGGCAGGTGGTGGCTGCAACTGAGGGAGGACGTCCGCGACTTCTGCGCGGATTGCTTGGTGTGTGCTGCAAACAACCTTGACCCCCAAAAAAGGAAGGTATCCATGGGACACACTAGGAGAGTGGAGGGACCATGGCAGTCCATACAGGTCGATTATTTCGGACCGCTGCCCACCAGACAGAGGGGTTACAAGTACTGCCTGCTCCTGGTGGATGTGTTCACTAAATGGGTAGAAGCCTTCCCATGCCGAACAGCCACAGCTTTGTGGACCGCAAAGATTCTAGTGAGAGAAGTGTTCTCGAGGAGGGGGCTGACACGGTATGTGGAGTCCGATCAGGGGAGTCACTTCACAGGGGCAGCCATGCAGGCGACTCTGAAGATGTCAGGTGCAGACTGGTGTAGAGGGTAAATGGCACGTCGCACACAACCCGCAGTCATCGGGGATTGTGGAGCGGATGAATAGGACCATCAAGGAAAGGTTATGGTGGGAGACAGGAGACTCGCCTAGAAAATGGGCAGAGGTCTTGCCGTTAGTTCTGATGGGGGTCCGAGCCAGCCCGTCTAGAAGCACAGGGCATTCCCCGCATGAGCTCGTGACTGGCAGGGTCATGAGAACGCCCAGCCATGTACTGGCACCGGTTCTCACGGAAAGTCAGTTGAGAGAGATGAACCGGGACAGGTTTGTTAAGAATTTGTTTGAGCATCTCAGACAGGTCCATTGGCAGGCTGCCAGTAACATGGGGAAGCAACATCGTAGAAATCGCTTATTGCTTGAGCCTCAGAGGCACCACGAGTGGAAGGTCGGAGATCAAGTAATGGTTAGAAACTTCTCCAGGGTAGGGACTTTTGAACCGCTATACATGGGACAGTACAGTATCGTGGATATTGCAAGTCCGATGGTATATGCGATTAAAATGCCTCGACGCACTAAGTGGTTCCATATCAATCAGTGCAAGCTTTTCAACCCTGGGGAAAGAGCTGATAAGAGGAGGAAACAGCAGGGAGTGGTGTGCTGCGCTACAGGTGTGGGTCTCCAGCCCATAATCTGGGACTGTGAGGAGCCCACAGAGGGACCGGTCGTGCCGCCTGTGGGGGCAGGAGTGAAGAGGAGTGCCAGGAGTGCCGAGGGTGCCGTGGACGTCTCCTTACACACCGTTGAACGAAGGAAGCCGGAGTCGTAAGAGGCCCAGGGTCGAGTAGACCTAGTGTGGCCACCCGGAGACGGGTGGCGCTGTACATAACCTCTTTCTCTCCTGTCTGTTGCCTTAGCTTGTCTGTATAGTTTGGATTTACATGTATGTTGTGGATACCAAATGTAATCGTGTGTAGCTGCGTCTGGAAAGGTGAGGCATCACCCAAGGACAACGTTGCATTCTGTGTCTTTTCAGGGAACGCCTAAGAACAAGATGAAGTCAGCCATGGTAGTCCTGAGCGTCAGGATTGAAGCCAGCGCGAGTCACAGGGGCGACACCGAGGAATCGGTTATCTTCGGCTGCACCGGCGGAGACGGACCGACCGTGACCACTGGAGGTGGCTCAAAGGATGGGGCGAGCGTCTATCTCCACGAGGGAAGATGGCCTGGATGGCTGGGGTCGAATTCCACCCGGTATTCCAGCCATGACAAGTTCATCCATGGTGAAGCATCCATCCCATGCCGGAGAATAGGGGTTACTACCTCCCGGGTTAGGGTAACAGAGGGTAAATGGGTGTGCCTTAGCTGTAGGGGCACATTCCACTGGGAAGGTGGTGGTGGCTCAGGAAACTGAGCGTGGATACAGGGGACCAGACAGCTGACTGGGAAAGACTAAGTAATGACACGTACCGGACGATCACGGGTTCTCAGGGAGGAGTGAATGTGTGTTGGGAAAAGTGGTGGGAATCCGAGGAAGCGCTTTATGTGTGTATGTGGGGGTCGGAAAAGATCTGCCCAGCGGGTGTGTCGATGGCATTTAGCAGGACACCGGGGGTGGGATCGGTTGGGATCGGAGTGTGGACTCCTGTGTGATCCCAAAACCCCCGAATACCATCAACGCCACAGAGCTCATCTCATACACCAGGAAGCCCCCGCCCAGAGCCCCGACGGTACAGTCGGCTGTAGATGGGTGTCCCACCACCACCAGGGGTCCAGGGAATGGGTTGGTGTTAATCCCGACTGACAAAGTGTTGTTTCAGAACGTGCTCTACGCCGTGGCATCCGTGACCCTGAACCTGACTGAAGTCCTGTGTGGTGTCCAAGGAAGACGGAGAAGCTTTATGAAGCTCTGTTAAAAGCGATGTTTCAGGATATTTTATGAACTGGACTATGGAAATGTAGAGAAAGAACAGCTTTATAATCTGAATGTTGTGGACAGTGTGGGATCCGGGAGGCAGAGAATAGGGACCTGGAACGATTCCTTTTCTGCCAGAACATCTCACTGAGTTAATAAAGACCGTTGAACTCTCCCAGAAATATTTTTACACTTTGGAGCAAAAGACAGTAGAAGTGGGTGAGGAGATCAAGGGGATTGTCTCGCCACCATGGTGGGACATCGGTCTGAGTATCGAGATTCCTCCCTGGATCCGCATCTGTTCCCATGCATTAGTTATCATACAATTGTTGATTGTAAGCTACTTGTTGTACACCAGCTGCAGGCGATGGAGCCAGATGCTCCGAGCGCGGTGGCAAGGGGTGTTAGATTGATCCGGAAAGGTGTCATTGATTTATGTTGATGATGGTTTCTCCCTGCAAAAACTTGTAATGTACCAAGGTTCTGTAAGCAAGTGTATTGTATTCTGGTTATAGTTTTACACTCTGTACTGTGTGATGTGGGATGTTGCATTTTTGTAATGTGTTACCACCTGTCAATGCTGTACTGTGCGATGTGCGCTGTTGCATTATTGTAATGTGTTACCACCTGTCAATGCTGTACTGTGCGATGTGCGCTGTTGCATTATTGTAATGTGTTACCACCTGTCAATGCTGTACTGTGTGATAAAAATGAGAAGTCGCACAACACCAGGTTATAGTCCAACAGATTTATTGAATTTTACAAGCTTTCGGAGCTGTTCGCTCCTTCCTCAGGTAGAGTAGCAGTGAGAGAATCTCCCAGAATTCACAATATAAACACAGAAAAAATCTATTCAAATCTTTCCCTACATCAAAGACACACTAAGAGCACAGCCAAGACAATGAGATGTGTCCCAGGGGGTCCAACGTGTCAAAACACCTGCTGGCTGCATATCCTGTCAATTTGTGTTGGTTCTTGTGTTAGTCTTTTTTAAAAAAAAACACCTGGAAAGACCGGCCATGATGTCAATTCACGTTCTGTATCGTGACATGAACCCGATATCGCTACTCTACTGCTACTCTACCTGAGGAAGGAGCGAACAGCTCCGAAAGCTTGTAAAATTAAATAAATCTGTTGGACTATAACCTGGTGTTGTGCGACTTCTCATTTTTGTCCACCCCAGTCCAACGCCGGCATCTCCACATCATGTACTGTGTGATGTACGCTGTTGTATTTTTGTAATGTGTTACCACCTGTCAATGCTGTACTGTGTGATGTTGGCTGTTGTATTTTTGTAATGTGTTACCACCTGTCAATGCTGTACTGTGTGATGTGTGCAGTTGTATTTTTGTAATGTGTTACCATCTGTCAATGCTGTATTGTGCGACGTGCGCTGTTGTATTTTTGTAATGTGTTACCACCTGTCAATGCTGTACTGTGTGATGTCTGCTGTTGTATTTTTGTAATGTGTTACCACCTGTCAATGCTGTACTGTGTGATGTGCGTGGTTGTATTTTTGTAACGTGTTACCACCTGTCAATGCTGTACTGTGTGATGTGCACGGTTGTATTTTTGTAATGTGTTACAACCTGTCAGTGCTGTACTGTGTGATGTGCGCGGTTGTATTTTTGTAATGTGTTACCACCTGTCAATGCTGTACTGTGTGATGTGTGCTGTTGTATTTTTGTAATGTGTTACCACCTGTCAATGCTGTACTGTGTGATGTGCGCTGTTGTATTTTTGTAATGTGTTACCACCTGTCAATGCTGTACTTTGTGATGTGCGCTGTTGTATTTTTGTAATGTGTTACCACCTGTCAATGCTGTACTGTGTGATGTGCGCGGTGACCTTTTGTTAACGTCCTGTGGATCTTATTAATTTTCTGTATTTTGAATTGAAGTTTGTCGGTGGGAATTGGAACCCAGCCGTTTGAATGTGTTCTGAAGCCGTTTCGCTGATGTTTTGACTCGGTAGAAAGGAACTATGACACGCAGTAAGGGGTGCAGTTCAGGGGTTAAAATGTAAAATCAGGGAAATAGCTTCACTTGTGGGAGACTTTGGATTTGCTCTCTCACCAAGTGATGCTTTGTGGAAAGACAAGCATCAAACGGGGGACTGAAGAGATCGCAAAGTATCTGTTTGAAGAATGGACTCAATCGAGAATATTTTGTGGATATTATGGGATTTTTCTGAGGATATTTTCCCTGTGATGGGATCAACCTGTGTAAATATGTGAAAAAGTGGTTTGTTAAAACTCCAGAGAATGCATGGCAGTTGGCTGTGACGAAAGAACTGTCAGTCATCCAGAATATGCAAAAGCACTTCTCACCTCCATCTCAGAAATTAAGCAGAACAATGAACCCACTGGCCTAGCCAGCCGGAGAGGAGCCAATTTTTCCCAACACAAAGACCGAATTGTGTCTCAGACTTAGGGCCATTAGTACAAACACGGAGTACACATGGGTCTGATGATGTCCCATTACTGATTAAGCACTGGAGTGCTTAGAAACAAAAGGATTTTAAAGATTGGCGGGAAAGATAGGGGTAGCAAGACTCCAATAAAGATAGATCCTTTCCCACCATCTCTCTCTCTCTCTGTCTCGCTCTCGCCCCAACAAGATCGACCTAACAATAAGTACCAGAGGAAGAAGCAGCTAAGCGGAGCGATCGAGACGGACTGTGTGTGGGGGTAAGCATGGTCTCGAGTGTCCCAAGCCGGTAACCAGAGGGCTCAGAGTTTCTCAGACGTGAAGCTTTTGGGCTATTCCGGGGTGGGAGCTTTGTTTGGTTCAGCCAGGCAAAGGGGCTTATGCGACTGAGTAATTCGTTGTTAGGGGTGGAATTAGAGTCCACCGTAGCAACAAGGGAATTGCTGCTTGTCATAGTCCTCAGTTTTGTACTGTATGTATATTGTTTGTAACCTGGATTTTATTCTGCACAGAGACAGTGATTTCGTTTAGTAGTGCACGTTTTAGCCAGTGTATGTTAGACCAAATAAATATAAGTTTGATTTTTCACTGAGCATTCCTGTCCGTGACTTATTTCATTTACACTCTAAATAATAATTCCCGGATATAGAACTATCGTAAGGCGGGGGCGATTCGAACCGTCCATCTAGCAATTGTGCTAGGATCAAAAAACACTTACATAGGGAAACGGTGTTAGGGAAATTGATGGGCTTGAAGGCCGATAAATCCCCAGGGCCTGATAATCTACATCCGAGGGCATGTGAGGAAGTGGCCCAAGAAATAGTAGATGCATTGCTGGTCATCTTCCAAAATTCTATCGACTCTGGAACAGTTCCCATGGATTGGAGGGTTGCTAATGTAACCCCACTATTTAAAAAAGGTGGTCGAGAGAAAACGGGGAATCATAGACCTGTAATTCTGACATCGGTAGTGGGAAAAATGCTAGAGTCCATTATAAAAGATGTAATAGCAGAGCACTTGGAAAACAGTGACAGGATCGGACAAATTCAACATGGATTTACAAAAGGTAAATCATGCTTGACTAATCTACTGGAATTTTTTGAGGATGTAACTGGTGGAATAGATAAGGGAGAACCAGTGGATGTGGTGTATTTTGACTTTCAGAAGGCTTTCGATAAGGTCTGGCATAAGAGATTAGCAAGCAAATTTAAAGCACATGGGACTGGGGGTAAGGTACTGCCTTGGATAGAAAACTGGTTGCCAGGCAGGAAGCAAAGAGTTGGAATAAACGGGTCTTTTTCCGAGTGGCAGGCAGTGACTAGTGGGGTACCGCAGGGATCGATGCTAGGAACCCAGCTATTCACAATATATATAAATGATCTGGACGAGGTAACTGGCTGCAATATCTCCACGTTGGTAGATGACATAAAGCTGGGAGGGTGTGTGTGCTGTGAGAAGGATGCAGAGAAACTCCAGTATGATTTGGACTGGTTGGGTGATTGGGCCGATGCATGGCAAATGCAGTATAATGTGAATAATTGCGAGGTTATCCACTTCAGTGGCAAAAACAGGAAGGCATATTATTATCTGAACGGCAATAGATTGGGAAAAGGGGAAGTGCAACGAGACCTGGGAGTCCTTGTGCACCAGTCGCTGAAGGTAAGCATGCAGGTGCAGCATGCGGTTCAGAAGGCAAATGGTATGATGGCCTTCATAGCGAGACGATTCGAGTACAGGAACAAGGATGTCTTGCTGCAGTTGTATAAGGCCTTGGTGAGATCACACCTTGAGTATTGTGTGCAGTTTTGGTCGCCTTATCTGAGGAAGGATGTTCTTGCCATGGAGAGAGTGTAGTGAAGACTGATACCTGGGATGGCAGGAATGACATATGAGGTGAGATTGGGTCGATTAGGCTTATATTCGCTAGAGTTTAGAGAATGAGAGGGGATCTCATTGAAACTTATAAAATTCTAACAGGACTAGGCAGACTAGATGCAGGAAGGATGTTCCCGATGGTGGGGGAGTCCAGAACCAGGGGTCACAGACTAAGGATAAGGGATGAGGATGAGGACTGAGATGAGGAGGAATTTCTTCCTCCAGAGACTGGTGAACCTGTGGAATTCTCTACCACAGAAGGTATTAGAAGTCAATTCATTAAATATATTAAAGGAGCTAGATATATTTCTTAAGGCTAAAGGAATCCAGAGATATGGGGAGAAAGCAGGGACAGGGTACTGAGTTTGGATGATCAGCCATGATCTCATTAAATGGCGGAGCAGGTTCGAGGGGCCGAATGGCCTACTCCTGCTCCTATCTTCTATGTTTCTATGTTTCTTTGAAACAGAGAACAGGGGAGGTAAGGGGAACACGGTAACTGTTTAATTAGAAACAGAGAATAGGGGGAGTAAGGAAGACACGGTAATTGTTTAGTTAGATATATCGGACAGGACCATTATGGGGAACACAACAACTGTTTAAATAGAAATAGACGACTTGGAAATTTAGCGGAACACGGTGACTGTTTATTTGGAAATAGAGAATGGGGAAGAAAGAGGTACACGGTAACTTTTCAATTAGAAATAGAGGACATAAAAAGAGGTCTTCAAATATCCTAATATATACTGGGATAGAAATCGTGTAAAGGGCAGAGAGGGGAACCAATTTCTGAAGTGTGTTCAGGAGAACTTTCTTGATTAGTATGTTTCCGGCCCAACGAGGAAGGGGAGATTGCTAAATCTGCTTCTGGGGGATGAGGTGGGTGAAGTGGAGCAATTTCTGTAGGGGAACATTTAGGGAACAGGGATCATAGAATCATAATTTTTAGATTAGCTATTAAAAAATGACAGGGAGCAATCTAGAGTAAAAATAGTTATTTGGAGGAAGGCCAATTTAAGTGGTTTGAGAACCGATGTGGCCTGGGTAAATTGGAATCAAAGATTGGCAGGCAAAACTGTAATTGAACAAGGGGCTGCCTTTAAAGAGGAGATGGTTTGGGTACTGCCGAGATACTTTCTCACAAGGGGGAACGGTAGGGCAACAAAAGCCAGAGCGCCCTGGATGATGAAAGAGATGGAGAATAAGATGAAGGAGGAAAAGGGGGAGTATGACAGATGTCTGGTTGGGAATACAAGTGAGAACCAGGCTGAATATAGAAAGTTCAGAGTTGAAGTGAAAAAGGAAATAAGAGGGGAAAAGAGAGTAGGAGAATAGACTGACAGCTAACATGAAATGCAATCCAAAAGTCTTGTATATGCATATAAATAATAAACGGGTAGTAAGAGGAGGGGTAGGACCGTTTAGGGACCAAAAGGGAGACCTATGCATGGAAGCAGAGGGCATGGCTGAGGTACAAAATTAAAACTCTGCATCTGCCTTTACCAAGGAAGGAATGCTGCCAAAGTCATAATGAATGAGGAGGTAGATGAGATACTGGATGGGATAAAAATAGGTAAAGAGGAGGTAGTAGAATGGCTAGTAGTACTTAAAGTAGATAAGTCACCAGGACGGGATGGCATGCATCCTAGGATACTGAGGGAGGTAATGGTGGAAATTTAGGAGGTACTGGCCATAATCTTCCAATTCTCTTTAGATACAGGGGTGATGCCAGAGGAAAGGAGAATTGCAAATGTTACACCCTTGTTCCAAAAAATTCTGGAAGGATAAACCCAGCAACTACAGACCAGCCAGTTTAACCCCGATAGTGGGGAAGCTTTTAGAAACGATAATCCGGGACATAAGTAACAGTCACTTGGACAATTCTGGATTAACTATGGAAAGCCTGCACGGATTTGTCAAAGGCAAATCGTGTTTAACTAACTTGATTCGTTTTTTAATGAGGTAACAGAGAGGGTTGATGAGGGCAATGCGGTTGATGTGGGATACATGGACTTGCAGAAGGCGTTTGATAAAGTACCAGATAATACGTTTGCCAGAAAGTTGAAGCCCATGGAATAAAAGGGACAGTGGCAGCATGGTACGAAATTGGCTAAGTAACAGTACACAGAGAGTAGTGGTGAGCGGTTGTTTTTCAGACTGGTGGAAAGTATGCAGTGGTGTTCCCCAGGGGTCGGCACCAGGATCACTGCTTTACTTGACATATATTAATGACTTGGACTTGAGTATACAGGGAACAATTTCAAAATTTGCAGATAACACAAAACTTAGAAGTATAGTGAACAGTGAGGAGGATAGTGATAGACTTCAAGAAGATACAGACAGGCTGACTGAATCGGTGGACACCTGGCAGATGAAATTTAACGTAGAAATATGCGAATGATACATTTCGGTAGGAAGAATGAAAAGAGGCAATATAAACTAAAGGGTACAGTTCTGAAGGGTTTGCATGAACAGAGCAACCTGGGGGTATATGTGCACAAATCGTTGAAGGTGGCAGGGTAGGTTGACAAAGCAGGATCCTGGGCTTCATAAATAGAGGCATCGAGTAGAAAAGCACGGAAGTTATGATGAACTTTTAAAAAACGCTATTTCGGTCTCAACTGCAGCATTGTGTACAATTCATGGGACCGCACTTTAGGAAGGATGTGAAGACCTCAGTGAGGATTCTGAAACGATTTACAAGAATGGTTCCAGGTATGAGGGACTTCAGTTATATAGATAGACTGGAGAAGCTGGGGTTGTTCTCCTTAAAGCAGTGAAGTTTGAGAGACGATTTGATAGATGTGTTCAAAATCATGAGGTGTAGAGTCAGAGTAGAGAGAGCGAAACTGTTCCCATTGGCGGAAGGGTCGCGAACCACAGGACACAGCTTTAAGGTGATTGGCAGAAGAACCAAAGACGACATTTGGAAACAAAAATGATGCAACGAGTGGTAATGATCTGGAATGCCCTGCCTGAAAAGAGTGGTGGAGGCAGATTCAATCGTGGCTTTCAAAAGGGAATTGGATAAGTACGTGAAGTAAGAATTATCAGAGCTACGGGGACAGGGAAGGGGAGTGGATCTAGTTGAAGTTCTCTTGCAGAGAGCTGGCACGGGCCCGACGGTCCGAATGGCCTCCGTCTATGCGGTAAATTTATATAATTTTATTATTGTCCTTTACAATGGAATAGCACTTTACAATGGAATAGATCTTTTCAATATAATAGTAATTTGCAATTGAATAGCAAATTGCAATATAATAGTCCTTTGCAATGGAATAGCATTTTGCAGTATAATTGCGCTTTGCGGTGGACTGTGATTTAAATGGGCGCCACTTGTGTTGCAGGATGGGGTCCCGCCCCGCTGCTTTGTGCCATTGTCTGGAGCCGCTCACAGGCTGCGCTGCTGCTCACACATACCCAGGCAGGCAGCACATGGTGCAGGGAGGAAGGAAGGAAGGGATGGTGGCTGCAGCTCGCCAGCTCGGCTCCTGTGTGTGAGTGAGTGAGTGTGGAGCTCAGGACCACAAGGGGCTGGGGCATTGGAGGGGGTGAAATGCATGTAGGGGGTGATTGATGCCCCAAGAGATGGGCACGGAGGGAGGGTGAAAAGAAGCAAATAAAATCAAGAATATATAATAATAATAGCATATCTACTTTACTTCTGTAAATTAAATCTCTGCATTCTGTGATTTGAGTGGAGTGGAATAAAATGAATGTAAAGATCTCACAGCAGCTTTTGCTCTGAAAACACTCGACAAACATTCCCCAATGGAGCCCAGTCAAGAAAAACATCAAATGGATTATTCTGAAAATAATAATAAAATAAATATAATATATATATACTTTGTTTTTACAAAAGTCTTGTCTTGTCTTAGTTGGGTTGGAAATTAAAGGGAGAGTAAGGTCCAACAGCAGGATATGCTCTGACACTTCCCACAAACATTCCACGATAAAGTCCAGTCAAGAAAAAAATCAAATGGCTTGTTGTATATATGTAGCTTTGATTTTTACAAGTCCTGAAAGAAAGGCAAAGTAAGATCCCACAGCAGAGCGGTCTGGAATGAAATCAGTATGATCTAATGGAGTATACTTTCTGTTTTTTTCAGACATGAGATGCAGTACCAATGCACACGGCAGATAACTTGAACACAGACAAGCCCTGCAGACACACCAGCTTTGGCTCTCTGTCTCTCTCTCTCACACACACACAAACACAGGCCTGCCTGCAAAATTGCCACACAACACTGTCAGCAATGAAAGAAAGTTGATTTCTCTCATTGCTCTGCTGTGTTTGGCAGTTTAAAAGTAAAAAAACACTTTTCAGTATCTTATCTCTTCATTTTGCGGCCTACAGAATAAGGCTTTCTATTCTGCATCAAAAGCAAAATTCTGCGGATGCTGGAAATCTGAAATTAAAACAGAAAATGCTGTAAATACTCAGCAGGTCAGGCAGCATCTGTGGAGAGAGAGAGAAACAGAGTTAATTCAGCTTGATGACATTTCGTCAGATTCTGACGACAGGTCATCGAACTGAAACGTTAACTATCTTTCTCCCTCTGACCACAGACTCCGCCTGAGCTGCTGAGTATTTCCAGCATTTTCTGTTTTGATTTCTAGTCTGCCTGTTGTCTTAATTTCATCTGTCTCTCTCATTGCCTGCCTGCCTTTTCTTGATTTGAGTAGTGTGGAATAAAAAGTGTGCAAAGATCCCAGAGCAGCTTTTATTGTCAGAAAGTCCACAAAGACATTTTTCAGTATCTCACTGACTGACTATCTGTCTTGAAGTAAAGTGAAGTGAAATAAAGTGCAATGAAGTGATACACAACAGCATTACATTTGAACCAGGCAAGAATGAAATCAATAGGGTTTAATACAACAGCAGATAATAAGACAGCCGACCACATCTCACACAAACACAAGCTTTTGCCCACTCTCTCTCTCTCTCTCTCTCACTCACACACACAAACACACACCCTGGCCAGCCTTCAGAGGGATGAATGCCGTGTTGGAAAATTGAAACCAAAAATACACTTTTCTGTGTCTTATCTTTTCACTTTGCGGCCTAAAGAAACAGGCTATCTATTCTGCACCTTGCCTTGTGATTTCATGCCTCGCTCTCTCACTGGCCATCTGTCTGTCTGTCTCTCACTCACACACTCTCCCTCCCATCCAGTGTGAAATAAAACTTAGTGACATGACACACAGATTCTGAAATTTGCAGAAACACAGATTCTGCAATTTGCAGAAACACACACACACAGACTCTGCAATTTGCAGAAACTCACACTCACACACACACATCCAATTTGAAAAGGGGTGCAGCCTGGAGTGTCTATTTTTGATGATGGTCCCTTCCTGGATGTGCGGCCATGTTTGATGAGGACAATCCAACAGGAAGAAGTGAAGCCGAGGCCGCAGAAATCCGGGTCCCCGAGAGGAAATGAAAGCCCGGAGGGTGAAAAGAAGTAAATACAATCAGGAATAAATAATATATATACTTTACTTCTGTTAATTAAATGTCTGCCTGTCTGTGGTTTGCCTGAAGTGCAATAAAATGAATGGAAAGATCGCACAGCACGTTTTGCTCAGAAAACATCCCAAGCACATTCCCCAATAAAGCCCAGTTCAGAAAAAAATCAAATGGATTATTCTGAAAATAATTTAAAAAATATAATACTGTTGAGGCTGCCGCGAAACACGAATGGAGGCTGAATCCATGTGTGGAAAACAAGAAACTTTAATTCACTGCATGGCACACAAAATGGCTGAGAAAGCTGCTCCCAGAATTCTCTGGAAAAATCCTGAAGCCCCGCCCACTCCTGTCTTAAAGGTAAGGTGCCTTAAAGGGAAGGTTCACCGATATATTGTCCACAGACGGAAAAGTGGGTAACGCCCGTTTAGGTGGCGATCCGCCACACAGCTCCCCACAGAATCCGCTTAGGAGGTGTGGACGAGAGGGTGCGGCGGTCTGATGGGCCGGCCGGAGCGGCTCTTGTAGGACGCTGGTGGACGTGGAACGGCCGGGCGTGGAGCAGCCGGGTGAATGGGCTTGAGGGCAGGTCCGCCGCATGGAGGTGGACGAGCTACAGGGACCTGCTCACCGGGCTCCGAGTGTGCTGGCTTGAGTCGGTCAACCGACACTTTTTCGGTCCTGTCGCCCACTTGCAGGGTGAAAAATTTGTCCCCAGCCTGTAGCACCTTGTAGGGCCCGTCGTACGGGGGTTGAAGGGGTCCGCGGTGGGCGTCGTGCCGGAAGAAACCATACTGTGCCTGGTGCAGGCTTAGTGGGCTGTGTGAGGTGGATTCGCCGTGTCGGGCAATGGGCACCAGGGCGAACTGCAACGCCGGTGAGGCGAAGTCGTGGCATTGCTGGTCGGCTGACCAGGGTGTCGTGGCGGTGGGCAGGAACTCGCCGGGTATGCGCAGCGGCTGACCGTACACGAGCTCTGCTGCCGATGCGTGGAGGTCTTCTTTAACCGTGGTGCGCAGGCCGAGGAGGACCCACGGAAGTCGGTTGGTCCAGGCGCCGTCCTGGAGGCTGGCTTGAAGAGATGCCTTGAAGGATATGTGGAACCGCTCACACAGTCCGTTGGCTTGAGGGTGGTACGCTGTGGTGCGGTGAATGGTCACCCCGAGATTGCGTGCAAAAGCGGTCCAGAGTTCAGAGGTAAATTGCGGACCTCTGTCCGACGTCATGTCGGAGGGGATGCCGAACCGTGAGACCCAGGTGCTGACGAAGGCTCTGGCGATGTCGGCGGTGGTGGTAGAGGTCAGTGGAATTGCCTCAGGCCAGCGTGTGGTGCGGTCAACGATGGTCAGCAAGTGCGTGTGGCCTTGCGACGGCGGCAGGGGCCCGACGATGTCCACGTGGATGTGGTCGAATCTCCGTGAGGGGACGGTAAACTCCTCGAGGGGTGCTTTGGTGTGTTGCTGTACCTTGGCCCGTTGGCAGGCTAGGCAGGAGTTGGCCCAAGTACGCACATCCTTGCGAAGGCCGCACCAGACGAAGCGGTTGGCTACCAATTTGATGGATGCGCGGGCGCCGGGGTGGGAGAGGTTGTGGAGAATGTCGAATACCCGGCGGTGCCAAGACGCTGGGACGACGGGCCGAGGTTGACATAGGGATATGTCGCACTTGACCGTGACTGCGGTCGGGCCACAGGCGACGTCTGCCAGGCGTAGACCTGGTAGGTTGGTGGGTGCGGAGAGCAGATCAGGGTCGGTGCTCTGGTCTGCTGCGAGTTGAGCGTAGTTGACTGCTCGGTGTGCGGCGTGGATGGCGGGGCGGGAGAGGCAGTCGGCTACCACATTGTCTCGGCCGGAGACGTGTTGGATGTCCGTGGTGAACTCGGACACTGCCGCGAGCTGGCGCTGCTGCCTGGCGGACCAGGGGTCGGTTGTCTTTGCCATTGCGAATGTCAGGGGCTTGTGGTCAACAAACGCTGTGAAGGGGTGGCCCTCAAGCAAAAACCGGAAATGGCAGACCGCCAGGAACAGCGCGAGGTGCTCGCGGTCGAAGGTGCTGTAATTAACCTCTGGGGGGCGTAGTTGGCGGCTGAAGAAGGCAAGTGGTTGCCAGGCGCCGTCGACCCACTGCTCATACATGGCGCCGACTGCATGGTCGAAGGCGTCCGTGGTGAACGCTAACCTGGCATTGGGCCGTGGGTGCGCGAGCAGGGTGGCGTTGGCGAGCGTGGTCTTGGTGGAGTCGAAGGCGGCAGACGCGTCTGCCGTCCATTCAACGGCCATCTTGCCGCTCCTGCCCCGGAGGGTTTCATACAGGGGCCTCATGAGAGACGCCGCTTTGGGGATGAAGTGATTATAGAAATTCACCATCCCGAGGAACTCCTGGAGGCCTTTGATGGTGGTGGGGTGGGGAAATTGTTGGACGGCCTGCACCTTGGTGGGCAGGGGAATGGCCCCAGCATGGGTTATGTGGTGGCCGAGGAAGCCGATCTTGTCCAGGCCGAACTGGCATTTGGCTGGGCTGAGGATGAGCCCGTGGTCGCTGAGGCACCCGAACAGGATGTGGAGGTGTTCGAGGTGTTCCTTCTTGGAGGAACTGGCTACCAGGATATCGTCCAGGTAGACGAACAGGAACTTCAGGTCCCGAAGGATCGAGTCCATGAGCCATTGGAATGCCTGGGCCGCGTTTTTGAGGCCGAAGGGCATCCGCAGGAACTCGAACAGGCCGAAGGGGGTGATTACTGCCATCTTGGGGACGTCCGCGAGGTGGACGGGGATTTGGTGGTAGCCGCGCACCAGGTCGACCTTGGAAAAGACTGAGCGCCCGGCCAGTCTAGCCGAGAAGTCCTGAATTTGCGGCACGGGGTACCGATCAGGGGTGGTGGCGTCATTGAGGCGGCGGTAATCCCCGCAGGGGCGCCAACCTCCGCCTGGTTTGGGGGCGATGTGGAGTGGGGAGGCCCAGGGACTGTTGGAGCGGCGGATGATGCCGAGCTGTTCCATGGTGGCAAACTCGGTGCGCGCGATCTCCAGTTTGGCCGGGTCCAGCCTGCGGGCGTGGGCGTACACTGGGCGGCCTGTGGTGGGGATGAAGTGTTCCACCCCGTGTTTGGCGGCCTCTGCGGAGAAGGTCAGATGGGTAAGGGCCGGGAATGGCGCCCAGGATGGGGGTCATGTTGTTCATGTCCACGAGGCGGTGACGAGGGATGTCTACCAGTAGGCCGTGAGCGCACAGGAAATCTGCGCTGATGAGAGGGGAAAGCACCTTGGCAGTGATGAACTCCCATCGGTAGCGGCGACCAGCGAGGTCGAGGGTGACTGTCCGGGTGCCGTACTTCCGGATTTCTGAGCCGTTAGCAGCAGCCAGCGCTGGTCCTCATTCGCCCTTTTGGATGTCGAGGGAGGAGGCCGGGATGATGCTGTGCTGAGCCCCAGTGTCGCACAGGAACCGGCGGCTGGTTTTGTCATCCGTAACAAACAGCAGGGAGCCCGCGTGGCCCACGGCCATCGCGGGGGCTGGTACGGGGGCGGACTTGAAAGAGCAGGGAGGTGTGCACCATTGTACCCTGGTGCCAAACCGTGCATGGTAGTAACAGTGGCCCGGGTTAGTGGGGCGTGAAGGCCCCGTGGGCCTAGTGACAGGCCCTTGTGGCCGCGTGCTGGATGGTGAGGGGCGCGCCCAGGCATTGGCTGCCAGGTCCGGAGTTGTGTCGCAGCTGGAGTGAGCGGACAGCAGCTTGTCGGCCTCATCAGCCAGGGCTTCCAGGTTCGTGAGGCCGGACGCCACGATCGCTGGGCGGATGCTGAGAGGGAGCTGGCGGATGAACAGCGTGCGGAAGAGGGATCCGGGTGGGCTCTCATCGGTGAGGGAGAGCATGTGGGAGAGAAGGTCTGACGGTGAGGCATCACTGAGGCCTGGAAGGTCGAGGAGGTGGCAGTTTTGCTGATATGCCGAGGCCGTAAATTTTTTAAGGATGGCTTTCCTGAGATGTGCGTACTTGCCTTCCTCTGGTGGGTTCTGCAGCATTGTCCAAACCTTGGAAACTGTGACGCTACTGAGTGATGTGACGAGATAGTCGTACATCGTCCCATCTGTAGTGATATTTCGCAGCCGGAAGCGGGATTCAGCTTGGAGAAGCCAGGTTTCGGGCTGGTTTTCCCAAAACTCCGGCAGTTTCACTGAAACTGCGTTCGTGTCCGCCATTGCAGTGCTCGGAATACGTTCTGAGCATCGGGGTCACCAATGTTGAGGCTGCCGCGAAACACGAATGGAGGCTGAATCCATATGTGGAACACAAGAAACTTTAATTCACTGCATGGCACAACAAAATGTCTGAGAAAGCTGCTCCCAGAATTCTCTGGAAAAGCCCTGAAGCCCCGCCCACTCCTGTCTTAAAGGTAAGGTGCCTTAAAGGGAAGGTTCACCGATATATTGTCCACAGACAGAAAAGTGGGTTATGCCCGTTTAGGTGGCGATCTGCCACAATATATACTTTTTCTTCATCAAATTTCTTGTCTTGTTTGAGTTGGGCTGAAGGGGAGAGTAAGATCCCACAGCAGGATGTGCCATGAAACACTCCACAAACATTCCCCAATAAAGTCCAGTCCAGAAAAATATCAAATGGCTTGATGTATATATGTAGATTTGCTTTTCACAATTTATTTTTAAAGAAAAGCAAAGTAAGATCCCACAGCAGCGCAGTCTGGCGTTAAATTAATATGATCTAATGGTATATACTTTCTGTTGTTTTCAGACATGAGATGCAATAGCAATGCACACGGCAGATAACTTAACACAGACAAGCACTGCATACACACCAGCTTTTGCTCTCTGTCTCTCTCTCACTCACACACACACACACACACACACAGGCCAGCTTTAAAATTGTCACAAATCAGTCAGCAACAAAAGAAAGTTGATTTCTATCATTGTTCTGCTGGGTTTAGAAGTTTAAAAGCAAACAGACAGTTTTCAGTATTTTATCTTTTCAGTTTGCGGCCTACAGAAACAGGCACCAAAACCAAATGCTGTGGATGTGGGAAATCTGAAATAAAATCAGAAAGTTTTGGAAATACTCAGCAGGTAAGGCAGCATCTGTGGAGAGAGAGGGAAACAGAGTTAATGTTTCAGCTCGATTACCTTTCTGTCAGATTCTGGCAAGGTTCTGACGAAAGGTCATCGAGCTGAAATATTTACTCTGTTTCTCTGTATCTTCACTGATGCTGCCTAACATACTGAGTATTTCCAGCATTTTCTGTTTTTATTTCCATTCTGCATGTTGTCTTGATTTCATGTGTCTCTCTCGCTGCCTGCCAGCCTTGTCTGTCTGCCAATCAAACAGTCTCCCACCCACCCTCATTGAACTAAAATTTACAGTAACATGACACACACACATTCAGACAGACTCAATAATACTTCTGTTAACTAAATTTCTGCCTGTCTGTGGTTTGCCTGGAGTGTAATAAAATGAATGGAAAGATCGCACAGTAGCTTTTGCTCTGAAAACATCACAAGCACATTCCCCAATAAAGCCCAGTTCAGAAAAAAATCAAAAGGATTATTCTGAAAATAATTTTAAAAATGTAATTAATACTTTTTTTTACAAATATCTTGTTTGGGTTGGGCTGAAAGGGAGAGTTAGATCCCACTACAGGAAATGCCATGAAACAATTCACAAACATTCCCTGTAAAGTACAGTCCAGTAAAATATCAAATGGATTGATGTATATGTGCAGATTTGCTTTTTACAAAATTCTTGAAAGGCAAAGTAAGATCCCACAGCAGTGCAGTCTGGAATGAAATCAGTATGATCTAATGGTGTATACTTTCTGCTTTTTTCCAGTCATGAGCTGCAGTACCAATGTACACGGCAGAGAACTTGAACACAGACAAGCCCTGCATACACACCAGCTTTTGCTCTGTCACGCTCTCTCTCTCTCACACACACACACACACACAACCAGCCTGCAAAATTGCCACAAATCACTGTCAGCAATGAAAGAAAGTTGATTTCTATCATTACTCTGCTCTGTTTGGCAGTTTAAAAGCAAACAGACAGTTTCCAGTATTTTTGTCTTTTCAGTTTGCGGCCTACAGAAACAGGCTTTCTAATCTGCATCAAAGGCAAATGCTGTGGATGTGAGAAATCTGAAAAAAACCCAGAAAATGCTGGAAATACTCAGCAGGTAAGGCAGCATCTGTGGAGAGAGAGAGAGAAACAAAGTTAATGTTTCAGCTCGATTACCTTTTGTCAGATTCTGGCAAGGTTCTGACGAAAGGTCATCAAGCTGAAATATTTACTGTTTCTCTGTATCTCCACTGATGCTGCCTAACATACTGAGTATTTGCAGCATTTTCTGTTTTAATTTCTATTCTGCATGTTGTCTTAATTTCATGTGTCTCTCTCACTGCCAGCCTGCCTTGTCTTGATTTGAGTAGAGTGGAATAAAAAGAATGCAAGAAGCCCAGAGACAGACTGTCCACAAAGACTTTTTTCAGTATCTCAGTGTCTGACTGTCTGTCTTCAACTGAAGTGAAATTAAATAAAATGCAATAAAGTGATACACAACAGCATTGTACCAGGCCAGAATGAAATCAATAGGGTTTAATACAACAACAGCAGGTAATAAGACAGCAGACTACATTGCACACAAACACCAGCTTTTTGCCCTCTAACTGTCTCACACACACTCACAGCCTGGCCAGCCTGCAGAGGGATGACTGCCGTGTTGGAAGATTAAAACCAAAAAGACACTTTTCAGTATCTTATCTTTTCACTTTGTGGCCTACAGAAACAGGCTTTCTATTCTGCTACTTGCCTTTTGATTTCATGTCTCTCTTCCTCTCACTGACTGTCTGTCTGTCTGACTCACACAGACACCCTCCCACCCACATTGAACTAAAATTTACAGTAACATGACACATACACTCACACAGAATCTGCAATTTGCAGAAACAGACACACACACATTTAATTTGAAAGGGGTGCAGCCTGGAGTGTCAGTTTTTGATGATTTCACTTCCTCGCGCTGCGTCCATGTTTGATGAGGTCAATCAAACAGGAAGAAGTGAAGCTGAGGCCCCAGAAATCCGGGTCCCCGAGAGGAAATGAAAGCCCGGGAGGGTGAAAAGAAGTAAATAATCAGGAATAAATAATATGTATACTTTAATTCTGTTCACTAAATGTCTGCCTGTCTGTGGTTTGCCTGGAGTGTAATAAAATGAATGGAAAGATCGCACAGTAGCTTTTGCTCTGAAAACGTCCCAAGCACATTCCCCAATAAAGCCCAGTCCAGAAAAAAATCAAATGGATTATTCTGAAAATAATGTAAAAAATATAACAGCTATATATTTTTTTTAAAGGTCTTGTCTTGTTTGAGTTGGGCTGAAGGGGAGAGTAAGATCCCACAAACCAGGATGCGCCATGAAACAATCCACAAACATTCCCCAATAAAGTCCAGTCCAGAAAAATATCAAATGGCTTGATGTATATATGTAGATTTGCTTTTTACTAAATTCTTGAAAGAAAGGCAAAATAAGATGCACCAACAGCGCAATCTGGAATGAAATCAGTTTGTTCTAATGGTGTATACTTTCTGTTTTCTTCAGACATGAGATGCAATACCAATGCACACGGCAGATAACTTGAACACAGACAAGCCCTGCATACGCACCAGCTTTTGCTGCTTGTCTCTCTCTCTCTCACACAAACACACACACAGCCAGCCTGCAAAATTGCCACAAATCACTGTCAGCAATGAAAGAAAGTTAATTTCTATCATTGCTCTGCTCTGTTTGGCAGTTTAAAAGCAGACAGTATCCAGTATTTTATCTTTTCATTTTGCGGCCTACAGAAACAGGCTTTCAATTCTACATCAAAAGCAAATGCTGTGGATGTAGGAAATCTGAAATAAAACAGAAAATGCTGCAAATACTCAGCAGGTAAGGCAGCATCTGTGGTGAGAGAGAGAAACAGAGTTGATGTTTCAGCTCGATTAACTTTTGTCAGATTCTGGCAAGGTTCTGGCGAAATGTCATCGAGTGAAACATTTAATCAGTTTATCTGTATCTCCACTGATGCTGCCTAATATACTGAGTATTTCCAGCATTTTCTGTTTTTATTTCGATTCTGCATGTTGTCTTGATTTCATGTGTCTCTCTCACTGCCAGCCTGCCTGGTCTTGAATTGAGTGGAGTGGAATAAAAAGAATGCAAAGATCCCCGAGCAGCTTTTGTCAGACAGTCCACAAAGACATTTTTCAGTATCTCACTGACTGACTGTCTGTCTTGAAGTGAAGTGAAATAAATTGCAATAAAGTGATACATAACAGCATTTCATGTGGGCTAGAATTAAATCAATAGATTTTATTACAACAACAGCAGGTGATAAGACAGCAGACCACATCTCACACAAACACCAGCTTTTGACCTCTCTCTCTCTCTCTCACGTACACACACTCACAGCCTGGCCAGCCTGCAGAGGGATGACAGCCGTGTTGGAAGCTTAAAACCAAAAAGACACTTTTCAGTATCTTATCTTTACACTCTGTGGACTACAGAAACAGACTTTCTATTCTGCTACTTGCCTTTTGATTTCATGTTGCTCTCGCTCTCACTGACTCTCTGTCTGTCTCTCACTCACACAGACTCCCTCCCACCCACATTGAACTAAAATTTACAGAAACATGACACACACTCACACAGACTCTGCAATTTGCAGAAACTCTCACATCCATTTTAAAATGGTGCAGCCTGGGAGGGGCTGAGTCACGTGACCCTGTGGCTGGTCATCCAACATCACATTGGGCGATGACGCGATCAGCTCGAGCGGGAAACCCTTAAATTAAATTAAATCAGTAAAGGTCACACTCAATCCGGGTCTTGTTCCCCGCAGTAACTCCAGCTGTTTCTGTCCGGATGAACTGAACTGATTGTCACCCAGCCTGAAACAGATTAAAGATTAAACAGGAAATAAACAGATTGAACATCAGTGTAAATAACCGCGAGACTGGGGTTAATATTTCAATAATAATTACAGACCAATATTACCTATAACAGTGACTGAATCCCATTGATATTTTATTTATTACATTAAGCATTAACACAAACACTCAGCCGATCCGCACCAGACTCCGGCAGGTCAGTGTGAGGCTGCGGAGAGCGGGGACAGATCGGTCTGTGAAGGAGATTAATGTCAGGTCCAGAACCGTCAGTGAGCGGATTGCACTGAGAGCGGAGGCGAGATCCCCGGCACCAGAATTTGTGAGATCGACAGACCATAGACTGGGGATCAGAGAGAGAAATAACAGGAATCAGAGTAAATCCCCAGAGTTTATTAATAACACTATTACTGATACTAATAATAATGTTCAGTGTCAAACATCCAGTTATTATAAACACAATCTCACACAGTCTGGTACTTACCGCAGTGTCTGTATTTTACAGTCCGGGTTCCTCAGAGCCGCAGACAGTAGTTTCACTCCTGAATCTCCCAGTTCATTGTCCCACAGTCTAAACACAAACAGAGAGAAACAAACTGAATCAAAGCCCGGATCTGATATATTTTTCTCTCTCGGATATTACAGCAATCACTGAAAGTACTTCAGGACATTAATAACGCGGTTTCCCCCCGCGATTTCCCCCCTGGTCGGGTCGGTTGGTGTCGGAGCCGGTAGCGGGTCGGGTGGGGTCGGGGTTGGTGGCGGGTCGGGTGGGGTCGCGGTCGGGTGTGGTCGGGGTCGGGCCGGTGGCGGGGTAGGGTGGCGGGTGGGGCCGGCGTCGGGTGCGGTCGGGGGTGGGGCCGGGGTCAGGTGGGGCCGGGGGTGTGGTCGGGGTCGGTGGCGCGTCGGGTGGGGACGGTGCTGGGTCGGGGCTGTGGCCGGGGTTGGTGGCGGGTCGGGTGGGGCTGGGGTCGCTGGTGGGTCGGGGGTGAGGCCGGGGTCGCCGGCGGGTCGGGTGGGCCGGGGTGGGGTGCGGCCGGGGCCGGGGTGGGGTGGGGCCGGGGACGGATCGGGTGGGGCCGGGGTTGGTGGCAGGTTGGGGGTGGGGCCGGGGTCGGGGCCGGGTCGGTGGCGGGTCGGGTGGGGCCGGGGTCGGTGGCGGGTCGGGTGGGGCCGGGGTCGCTGGCGGGTCGGGTGGGCCGGGGTGGGGCCGGGGTCGGGTCGGGTGGGGCCGGGGTTGGTGGCTGGTTAGGGGTGGGGCCGGGGTCGGTGGCGGGTCGGGTGGGGCCGGGGTTGGTGGCTGGTTAGGGGTGGGGCCGGGGTCGGTGGCGGGTCGGGTGGGGCCGGGGTCGGTGGCGGGTCGGGTGTGGCCGGGGTCGGGTCAGGTGGTGTCGGGTTGGAGTCGGGTCGGGTGGGGGCGTGGTCGGTTCGGGTGGGACCGGGTCCGGTCGATTGGGACCGGGTCCGGTCGGGTGTGGTCGGGTAGGCTCGGGTGTTGTCGGGGTCGGAGTCGGGTCGCGTGGGGCTGGGCTCGTGTCGGGTGGGACCGGGTCGGGTCGGGTGTGGTCTTGGTTGGTGGCGGGCCGGGTGTGGCCGGGGTCGGGTGGGTCCGGAGTCGGTTCGGGGGAGGCCGGGATCGGAGTCGGGTCGGGTTGGGCCGGGGGCGGGTCGGCTCGGGGTCGGGTGGGGCCGGGTCGGTGGCGGGTCGGGTAGGGCTGCGGTCGGGTGGGGTCGGGGGTGGGGACGGGGTTGGGTGGAGTCGGGGGTGGTGCAGGTGGTGGGTCGGGTGGGATTGGTGGCGGGGTCGGGGTCGGATGGGGTCGGGGGTGGGGCCGGTGGCGGGTCGGGTGGGGTCGGTGGCGGGGTCGGGGTCGGGTGGGGTCGGGGGTGGGGCCGGTGGCGGGTCGGGTGGGGTCGGTGGCGGGGTCGGGGTCGGGTGGGGTCGGGGGTGGGGCCGGGGTCGGGTCGGGTGGGACCAGGTCGGGTCGGGTGTGGTCGGGGTTGGGGTCGGGCCGGGTGAGGCCGGGGTCGGGTCGGGTCGGTGTTGGGTCCTGTGGTGGCGGGTTGGGTCGGGGTCGGGTGTCCCTCTGTCCGGTCTCATTCCCTGATGATCAGAATTACCCTCCTGGAGCTCAGTGACCGGCCCCGTCATGTTTGGATAAACGTGTCTCATTTCTGCTGCTCCTTAATTCCCGGACTTTAAGGGAATGGGGCAATTTTCCCAGAATTCAATGATAAAGCGGTGATTCCCTGTACTTTATACTCTGTGCATTATATTAATCTGTATAATATAACCGGGGTGAGTTATATTGTGAAACGCTAACTGCTGCTGTAAAATCAGTCCCCCCGGATTTTATATAACAAGGAGAATTTATTCTGAAATAGAAACAGAAAATGCTGGAAATACCCAGCAGCTCAGGCAGCATCTATAGAGAGAGAAACAGAGTTAATGTTTCAGGTCGAGGACCCTTGGTCAGAACTGGAAAAAGTTACAGATGTAACAGATTTTTAAGCAAGTGTCGGGGCCGGGAAAGGTCGGGGGAGCGGAGGAAAGAACAAAAGGGAAGGTCTGTGAGAGGGTGGAAGACAGGAGAGATTAAAAGACAAAAGGGATGATGGTGCAAGCAAAAGGAGCTGGTAATGGGACAAGTTAAAAAACAAAAGATGAATCTAGATGAGGTGTGAATGGCAATGGCAGAATCATCAACAGCTGTCATGCGAGGGAAAAACAATAATGAAAAAATAAAATAGTTTATAGTCTGAAATTGTTGAACTCGTTGTTGAGTCCAGAAGGCTATAACGTTCATAATTGAAAGATGAGGTCTGTTCCTCGATCTTATGTTGTACTTTGTTGGAAGAGTGTAAGAGGCCGAGAATGGAGAGATCATACATAGATACATAGATACATAGAAGGTAGGAGCAGGAGTAGGCCATCCGGCCCTTCGAGCCTGCTCCGCCATTTAATGAGATCATGGCTGATCCTCCAATTCAGTATCCCGTCCCCGCCTTCTCTCCGTAACCCTTAACCCCTTTTGCCTGTAGAAATATATCTAATTCCCTCTTAAATATATTTAATGAGCTGGCGTACACTGCCCTCTGTGGCAATGAGTTCCACAGGTTCACCACCCTCTGAGTGAAGAAATTCCCCCTCATTTCTGTCCTAAATGGTTTAGCCCTTATCCTTAAATTATGTCCTCTAGTTCTGTTCTCACCCGCCAAGGGAAACATTCCTTCTGCATCTAGTCTGTCTAGACCTGTCAGAATTTTATACACTTCTATGAGGTCCCCTCTCAATCTTCTAAACTCCAGTGTGTACATCCCTAAACTACATAGTCTCTCCTCATAGGTCAATCCCGCCATTCCTGGTATCAGCCTGGTGAATCGCCGCTGCACCCCCTACATGGCAAGAACATCTTTCCTCAGATGAGGCGACCAAAACTGTACACAGTACTCGAGGTGTGGTCTCACCAGTGCCCTGTACAGCTGCAGCAAGGTATCCCTGTTCCTGTATTCCAACCCTTTTGCTATGAAGGCCAGCATACCGTTTGCCTTCTTGACCGCCTGTTGCACCTGCATGCTCGCCTTCAGTGACTGGTGTACAAGAACACCCAGGTCTCTCTGTACTTCCCCCTCTCCCAATTTATTGCCATTTAAATAATAATTTGCCCTCCCGTTCCTGCACCCAAGGTGGATAACTTCGCACTTGTCCACATTATAGTGCATCTGCCATTTAACCGCCCAATCACCCAGTCTGTCCAAATCGCTCTGGAGCTTCCTGGTCTCCTCCTCTGAGCCCACCCCCCCCTCCTAGTTTAGTGTCGTCTGCAAATTTGGAAATGCTGCATCCGACTCCCTGATCCAGGTCATTAATGTAAATTGTGAACAGCTGGGGACTGGGAGTGGAGCGGAGAATTAAAGCGATAGGTGACCAGAAGCTCGGGGTCCCCCTTACGGACTGAGCGGAGGTGTTCTGCAAAGCGGTCAGCCAATCTGCGTTTGGTCTCCCCAATGTAGAGGAGACCACATCATGAGCAGCGAATACAGCATACTAAATTGCAAGAAGTACAAGAAAATCGCTGTTTCACCTGGAAGGAGTGTTTGGGGCCCTGGACAGTGGGAAGGGAAGAGGTAAAAGGGCAGGTGTAGCACCTCCTGTGCTTGCACGGGAAGGTGCTGTGGGAAGGGGAAGGTATGTTGGGGATGATTGCGGAGTGGACCAGGGTGTCGCGGAGGGAGCGGTCCCTTCGGAATGCTGAAAGCGGAGGTGAGGGGCAGATGTGCTTGGTGGTGGGATCACGCTGGACGTCGCGAAAATGGCGGAAGATGATCCGTTGAATGTGGAGGCTGGTGGGGTGGAAGTTGAGGACAAGGGTAACCCTATCGTGGTTCCGGGAGGGAGGGGAAGGGGTGAGAGCAGAAGTGCGGGAAATAGAACGGACACGGTCAAGATCCGTGTCAACCACAGTAGAGGAAAATCCACGGCTGAGGAAGAAGGAAGACATGTCGGAAGCACTAGTATAGAACGTGGCATTGTCAGAAAAACTGGGAAAATGGACCAGCGTCCTTACAGGAAGCGAGGTGGGAGGAAGTGTATTCCAGGTAGCTGTGGGAGTCAGAGGGCTTATAGTGAATGTTTGTCAATAGCAGCAATAGAGTTTATTCTGTCCCGTTACAAGTTTTAAATGTCCCTGTGCTCCTAGTTTATAGGGGAGGAGAGTCTCTCACTTTATTCCCATTAAACTGGCTCTACATTTATTTCAGGTGTAACTGGCCCGACAGGTTTTGGGGAATTTTCGGAAGTTCCCTCCCCGAGCGGGGCCTCACACACAGGGGGCGGATTATGGGGAATTCCCGGGTTCACTGCCCCCGGTTTACCCAGGAGCCGCCCGCTGTGTGCGAGGCCCCACCGCTGGCCGGTGTGTGTCTGTACTCCGGTTAGATTGGAACCTTTTCACCGGCAGGTTTAAGAACCTGAATATCAATCTTTACTCAATGTTCAGGACTGTGAATAATTGTAAACATTTACAGCTGAAAGAATTCCCGATTCCCCAATATTCCCAATCCAGGAAACTAACCCCTCGACAGGACACACCCTGCACGGTATTGGAGTAAATATTGAACTGTTAATGATTTAAACTCGGGTTTCTCTCCTGTTTCTAGTTGAAATGGTGGATGTGGAAAAAAAATTAAATTAATTATTATCTTTATTGCCGGATTATATTTTATGTTTACATTCCGCTGTCCAGCCTTATTAAATATGATTTATTGTAATTAAATTATCAGACTCTCAGTGACCTGTATTTGCTGATCTGATAAAGACTGTAAAATCCCTGCTTGTTCACTATGGATTAATTTTAGATTCTCCAGTCCTCAGGGAATTACTGTCCGATCCTCTTATTATTGGACATATTTGTTTTGAAACTGCTTCTCTGTGGTTTAACTGAACTGTTTGTTTCCCTTCATTACGGAGCAACAACACAATCCGTGACTGTTCTACAATTCACCCAACAGTTATACAAATAAACAGTTACCTCATAACCCGGCATTGGTGCAGTACGGGTCCCAGCCGCTGGATTCCTTCACACTCAATGTTGCAGTCCTGTAGATCAAGGTGTTTTATTGTATCACAGATTCCAATGACGTGAGACAGGACCGCACAGTCAATCGGGGTCAATGTCAATCTACTAAATGTAAGTGATTCCACAGATCCCACTGTGTTCCGAGCCAGTGCTTTATTCTGAGACTCAAACAGGTAGTGGAATGTGTTCAGGAGGTTCCTTTTACCAGTTTCACTCTCTGTGTTTCCAATCTGTCCTTCAACCATCCCCATCACCGAGTCAATCACTCGGCAGGTGGTTTGAGGAAGAAATGGACCCAGAAACTCCTCTCGGGGCCGAGCTGCCTGTGGGGAGGAGAGACCAGCAACAAAACGGAGAAATATCTCAAATCGCCCATCTTCCTTGCTGTGGGTTTCTCTGAGGAGTTTCAGGATGTCCCCGGGATCTGGAGTCAGGAATTGTGTGAGTGCGTCTACAAAGTCTTGGATGGTGAGGTGAGGGAATGTGTACACCACGCTCTGGACAGATTCATCTCTCTCCAAAAGTTCCATCATGAACCCAGACAGGAACTGGGAAGGTTGCAGATTGTACTTGATCAAATCTCCATTTCCAAACACAATCTTCTTCTCGGAGACTCCTGTGAAGGCCATCTCACCAAGCTTCAGTAACACATCACGGGGGCTTTCAATCTCTCGGCCATGGTTTTTCAGAATGTTGTAAATATAGTACGAATATAGTTGGGTTATGGTCTTGGGAACTCGCTGCTGATTCCTGTCTCTTTGTGTAAAGAAGGGACCCAGTGACAGACCGAGGATCCAGCAGTAGGAAGGGTTGTAGCACATGGTGTACAGGATCTCGTTCTCCTCCACATGTTTGAAAACAGCTGCTGCCACCGTCTGATCTTCAAAAAACTTGTTGAAATATTCCTTCCATTCTTCACCAACAAATCCCAGGATTTCAGCCCAGACACTGATCTCAGCCTTTTCCAATAAATGTAATGCACTGGGGCGGCTGGTCACTAGCACTGAACATCCTGGGAGCAGCTTGTGCTGTATTAAACTGTACACAATGTCAGACACTTCACAACAGTCTTCAGGATCTGTGCACATGTGCTGAGGTTCTGTATTTCTCCGAGTGTCAGCAAAATCGATCCTGTCCTTGAATTAATTCAAACCATCGAATATAAACAGCAATCCCTCTGGGTTCTTCCAGAGCTCTCCCAGAACTTTCCCGAAGTAAGGATAGAAAAAGAGTATCAGATTCCTCAGGTTTATTTTACAGTTAATAGCGTTCAAATCCCGGAATTTTAAACTGAAAACAAATTGAAAGTGTGGGTATATTTTCCCAGTGGCCAAGTCATGAACAATCTTTTGCACCATTGTTGTTTTTCCAAACCCCGGGACTCCGCTCACTGCTCCTGAACTCCCAGAATTGGATTTTCTCCGTGAAAAACTGCTCTGGAACAATTGATCAGTTCGGATTTTTTCCAGCTCTCCCCGGAGATGTTGCTTTCTCCACTCTTCATGGTCTCGGCCTCTTGCCAGCAGTTCATGTTCTACAAGTGTCCGATCTCGCACAGTAGAAATGACCGTTAGCTCAGCGTATCGATCAACCAGCTGGAAAATCTTAACCTTCTCCTTTATTAGGATAGTGTTCACTATCAGTGTTTCAGTTTGTACCCGGAGTGTTTCCTTGTGTTTCTGTTGAACATCTTCAATTAGAAGAGACAGAAAGTGGTTCTCAGTATTCGTTGTATTGACAAAAAAAAACTTCTCAATACCATTTCACTATTCAGTAAAATATTGCAAGATTTAATTCGCAGCTTCAATAGAGATGCATGCAGAAATTAAAACTCAGTTAATGCAAACCTCGCTGGAAAGTGAACAATGGCCAAAATGTGTTTCAAATTCTCACTTGATTCTAATATTCACTGAACATGGAGACTTCTGAGAGTGATATTTTCCCTTTGATAGTTAATGCCATCAGCGCTGCTTTGTACTGTAGATATGTGATTACAAATCCACACACGACCCTGGTTATACAACAGTAGTGGATCTCATTGATCAATCTTCCAAGGGAGTAGCTAGAAGAAACGAGAAGGATAGGGACAGACTGTGAATGGCCACTAGTCCACCTGTCATTGTATCAGACCGTGGGATGTTTATCTGGAGGATTGTGTGTACTGGGAGAGGGACAGTCTGTGAATGGCCAGGAGTCCCATTGTAATTGTATCAGGCCGTGGGATGGTTATCTGGAGGATTGTGTGTACTGGGCGAGGGACAGACTGTGAATGGCCACTAGTCCCACTGTAATTATATCAGACCGCGGGATGTTTATCTGGCGGATTGTGTGTACTGGGAGAGGGACAGACTGTGAACGGTCACTAGTCCACCTGTCATTGTATCAGACCGTGGGATGGTTATCTGGAGGATTGTGTGCACTGGGAGAGGGGCAGACTGTGAATGGTCACGTGTCCCACTCTCATTGTATTAGACCGTGGGAAGGTTATCTGGAGGATTGTGTGTACTGGGAATGGGACGGACTGTGAATGGCCAGGAGTCCCACTGTCATTGTATCAGAACGTGAGAAGGTTATCTGGAGGATTGTGTGTACTGGGAGAAGGACAGATTGTGAATGGGCACTCGTTCCACTGTCATTGTATCAGACCGTGGGAACGTTTTCGGGAGCATTGTGTGTACTGGGAGAGGGACAGATTGTGAATGGTCACTGGTCCCACTGTCATTGTCTCAGACCGTGGGATGGTTATCTGGAGAATTGTGTGTACTGGGAGAGTGACAGACTGTGAATGGCCAGGAGTCCCACTGTCATTGTATCAGACAGTGGGAATGTTATCTGGAGGATTGTGTGTACTGGGAGAGGGACAGACTGTGAATGGCCACTAGTTACCCTGTCATTGTATCAGACCGTGGGATGGTTATCTGGAGGATTGTGTGTACTGGGAGAGGGACAGACTGTGAATGGTCACTAGTCCCACTGTCATTGTATCAGACCGTGGGATGTTTATCTGGAGCATTGTGTGTACTGGGAGAGGGACACACTGTGAATGGCCACTAGTCCCACTGTCACTGTATGAGACCGTGGGATGGATATCTGGAGCACTGCGTGCACTGGGAGAGGGACAGACTGTGAATGGCCAGGAGTCCCACTGTCATTGTATCAGACCGTGGGATGGTTATCTGGAGGATTGGGTGTTCTGGGAGAGGGACAGACTGTGAATGGCCACGAGTCCCACTGTCATTGTATCTCCGGCGCTGGGTCCGTCCCTGTGGCTCAGAAGGGAAGGGGGGAGAGCAGGAGAGCAATAGTTATTGCGGACTCAATAGTCAGAGGGACAGATAGGAGGTTCTGTGGCAGCAAAAGAGACTCAAGGATGCTATGTTGCCTCCCGGGTGCCAGGGTCCGTGACGTCTCGGACCGTGTTTTCAGAATCCTCAAGGGGGAGGGGGAACAATCACAAGTCGTGGTACACATCGGTACCAACGACATAGGTAGGAGAAGGGACGGGGATTTAAAACAGGAATTTAGGGAGCTAGGTTGGAAGCTGAGAGCCAGTACAAACCATGTTGTAATCTCTGCTTTGTTGCCGGTGGCACGTGCTAGCGAGTTGAGGAACAGGGAGAGAGTGCAGATAAACACGTGGCTGTAGGGATGGTGTAGGGGGGAGGGTTTCAGTTATGTGGATAATTGGAGCAAATTTTGGGGAAGGTGGGACCTGTACAAACAGGACGGTTTGCACCTGAACCAGAGGGGCACCAATATCCTGGGAGGGAAATTTGCTACGGCTCTTCGGGGGGGTTTAAACTAATTTGTCAGGGGGATGGGAAAAAGGGCTGTAGTCCAGGAGCCAGTGGTGAGTGTAGGGAGGTACTGAGGAGGGTATCAAGGTCGCAGGAATGTAACGGCAGACAGGAAGATGGCTTGAAGTGTGTCTACTTCAATGCAAGGAGCATCCGGAATAAGGTAGGAGAACTTGGAGCGTGGATTGGTACTTGGGACTACGATGTGGTGGCCAGCACGGAGACATGGTTAGAACAGGGACAGGAATGGTTGTTGGAAGTTTCGGGGTATAGATGTTTCAGTAAGAGTAGGGAAGGTGGTAAGAAAGGTGGAGGAGTAGCATTGTTAATCAAGGATAGTTTAACAGCGGCAGAAAGGCAGTTCGAGGGTGATCTGCCGTCTGAGGTAATATGGGCTGAAGTTAGAAATAGGAAAGGAGCGGTCACGTTGTTAGGAGTTTTCTACAGGCCCCCAAATAGTAATAGAGATGTGGAGGAAGAAATTGCAAAGCAGATTATGAATAGGTGTGGAGGTCACAGAGTAGTTGTCATGGGTGACTTCAACTTTCCAAATATTGATTGGAACCTTTATAGGTCAAACAGTTCGGATGGGATAGTTTTTGCACAGTGTGTGCAGGAGGGTTTCCTGACACAATATGTAGATAGGCCGACAAGAGGTGGGGCCACGTTGGATTTGGTACTGGGTAATGAACCGGGCCAAGTGTTTGATTTGTATGTGGGAGAGCACTTTGGAGATAGTGACCACAATTCGGTAACTTTCACTATTGCAATGGAGAGGGATAGGGCCATACGGCAGGGCAGGGTTTATAATTGGGGGAGGGGTAATTATGATGCGATTAGGCAAGAATTAGGGAGCATAAGATGGGAACGGAAACTATCAGGGAAAGGCACAAACGAAAATTGGAGCTTTTTCATGGAGCAATTACTGCGTGTCCTTGATAGGTATGTCCCTGTCAGGCAGGGAGGAAATGGCCGAGTGAGAGAACCATGGTTCACAAAAGAGGTTGAATGTCTAGTCAAGAGGAAAAAGGAAGCGTATGTAAGGATGAGAAAACAAGGTTCAGTTGGGTCGATTGAGGGGTACAAGGTAGCAAGGAATGAGCTAAAAAAAGAGCTTAGGAGAGCTAGGAGGGGGCATGAGAAGTCCTTGGCGGGTCGGATCAAGAAAAACCCCAAGGCTTTTTACTCTTATGTGAGAAATAAAAGAATGACCAGGGTGAGTGTAGGGCCGGTCAAGGACAGTAGTGGGAACTTGTGCATGGAGTCAGAAGAGATAGGAGAGGTGATGAATGAATACTTTTCGTCAGTATTCACCGAGGAGAGGGGCCATGTTCTTGAGGATGAGAGTGTGATAAAGGTGGATAGGCTGGAGGTGGTAGATGTTCTGTGGGAAGATGTTTTAGCAATTTTGAAGAACCTGAGGGTCGATAAGTCCCCTGGGCCAGATGGGATATATCCTATTAAGTCGCCTCTCATCCTCCTCCGCTCTAAAGAGAAAAGCCCCAACTCCCTCAATCTTTCCTCATAAGACCTCCCCCCCCAAACCAGGCAGCATCCTGGTAAATCTCCTTTGCACTCTTTCCAATGCTTCCACGTCCTTCCTATAGTGAGGTGACCAGAACTGCACACAATATTCCAAATGTGGTCTCACCAAGGTCCTGTATAGTTGCAGCATAACCTCACTGTTCTTAAACTCAAACCCTCTGTTAATAAACGCCAACACACCATAGGCCTTCTTTACTGCTCTATCCACTTGAGTGGCAACCTTCAGAGATCTGTGGATATGAACCCCCAGATCCCTCTGCTCCTCCACGTTCCTCAGAACCCTGCCGTTCACCCTGTAATCCTTATTCAAATTTGCCCTACCAAAATGAATCACCTCGCACTTATCAGGGTTAAATTCCATCTGCCATTTTTCGGCCCAGCTCTGCATCCTATCAATGTCTCTTTGCAGCCTACAACTGCCCTCCACCTCATCCACTACTCCACCAATCTTGGTGTCATCAGCAAATTTACTGATCCACCCTTCAGTCCCCTCCTCCAAGTCATTGATAAAAATCACAAACAGCAGAGGACCCAGCACCGACCCCTGTGGCACACCGCTGGTAACTGGTCTCCAGTCCGAAAATGTTCCATCCACCACCACCCTCTGCCTTCTATGAGATAGCCAGTTACTTATCCAATCGGCCAAATTTCCCTCTATCCCACAACTCCTTACTTTCTTCATGAGACGACCATGGGGAACCTTATCAAACGCCTTACTAAAATCCATGTATACGACATCAACTGCTCTACCTGATGAGGGGGATAGATAGAGTGGATGTTCACAGACTATTTCCTCGGGTAGAGGCAGCTGTTACAAGGGGGCATAACTATAAGGTGCATGGGGGGAGATATAGAAGGTATGTCCGAGGTAGATTCTTTACTCAGAGAGTGGTTGGGGTGTGGAATGGACTGCCTGCTGTGATAGTGGAGTCGGAAACTTTAGGAACTTTCAAGCGGTTATTGGATAAGCACATGGAGCACACCAGAGTGATAGGGAGTGGGATAGCTTGATCTTGGTCTCGGACAATGCTCGGCACAACATCGAGGGCCGAAGGGCCTGTACTGTGCTGTACTGTTCTATGTTTCTATGTATCAGTCCGTGGGATGGTTATCTGGAGGATTGTGTGTACTGGGAGAGGGACAGACTGTGAATGGCCAGTAGTCCCACTGTCATCGTATCAGTCCGTGGAAAGGTTATCTGGAGCATTGTGTGTACTGGGAGAGGGACAGACTGAAAATGGTCAGAAGGTCCACTCTTCCTGTCTCAGACCGTGGGCATGTCAGCTGCGGTATTGTTTGAACTGGGTGTGAAACAGACTAAGTTGTCAGAAGTCCTAATCGGGGCTTATTTGACCCTCAGCTAATGTTCCGACCTGATATCTTGTTCATCACCAAGACTGCCTTCTTCCACCTCCAAAGCATTGCTCATCTCCGCTGCTGCCTCAACTCATCTGCTGCTGAAACTCTCATCAATACCTTTGTTACATCCAGACTCAACTATTCCAATGATCTCCTGGTCAGCCTTCCACGATGTACCCTCCGTAATCTTGAGCTAATTCAAAACTCTGCTGCCCATATTCTAATTGCACCAAGTCCCGTTCACCCATCACCCCCTGCGCTCGCTGAGCTACATTTGCTCCTGATCCAACAACGCCTTAGTTTTAAATTTCTCATTCCTATTTTTAATTGTTTCATGGTCTTTTTCCTCCCTCTCTCTGTAACCTCCAGCCCTATCATCCTCAGAGATCTCTGCGCTCCTCCAATTCTGGCCTCTTGTGCATCTCCGATTTTCATCGCTCTAACATTGGCGGAAATGTTTGAAATGTTTTAATGGAATTCACAACATTAGTGCAGGAAACAAGTACCAAAATAATTAATAACGGAGACAATTGAAAATCAGAAGTAAGAATGGAAATCAGGGAACTTTTATCTCCCAATGCGTATTAGAGCGGGGAGACCAGTTACCAGGGAAGGACACTAAAGTGCACTGTAAGTGGGGTCTAGAGAAAATTGAGCGTGTTTTTGTGGATACTCTGAGAGGAGGGTTAGGTGGCTTCATCTCTCAAACAGGGACAGACTGATTGACCCGAATGGTATTTTCCTGTCCCTAATCATTCTCCGATTACATTGAATATCTGAAATTGCCAACAATTTTTCAGCTGTTTTACACATACAATCACTGAATATGTTTTTATAACAGATCTGTTATATCACAGATTAGAATTAGAAATAGAATTGCCGCCTAATTCAGTCAGTGTAATGTTAGAGCAGAAAACATTCGCCGTCGATTTGAACTGGTCGACCAATAATTACACTCCGTTTTTTTCATTTTGGTATAAGTTTCTTATACTGAAGATTTGGGAAATTACAAATGTCTTTCCGTTCGTCATTAAATTGGGTTAAAAAAGCTCCTTAATTTAAGGACTAATCTTAGAGAAGATTTCACTAACATTATGAAGATAACCAATAACTTCCTAGTCACCCGGAACATTGTACATTTCTCACATTTCTACACGGATTAATGTTCCATTGTGTGAACATCAGTACATCTTCTCAGATCGGAAATACCACTTTCCGACATCTTATTTTGTGCTGAGAAGCGGTAACATTTTGCTGTTACGCATGTCTCCATCTCTTTCCCAACACTTTATGGTGGGACAGAATTCTCTGGGAGCAGGAAACCCTGACTATCCAGCTCATGGCAATTTATGATCCCAGAGATTCTGCGTGGCACATAGAAAGTTTGTATTAAGATTGACTGTATATTGGAATAGCAGCTGATGTGTATGGGGTTTCACAGTGTATCATGATCCTGCCAGGTGTGTATTTGGTTTCAGTGTATCAGGATCCTGCCAGGTGTGTATGGGGTTTCACAGTTTATCAGGATCCAGGCAGGTGTGTATGGGGTTTCACAATGTATCAGGATCCTGCCAGGTGTGTATGGGGTTTCACATTGTATCAGAATTCTGCCAGGTGTCTATGGGGTTTCACAGTGAATCAGGATCCTGCCAGGTGTGTATGCGGTTTCACAGTGTATCAGGATCCTGTCAGTTGTGTATGGGGTTTCACAGTGTATCAGGATCCTGCCAGGTGTGTATGGGGTTTCACAGTGTATCAGGATCCTGCCAGGTGTGTTTGGGGTTTCACAGTGTATCAGGATCCTGCCAGGTGTGTATGGGGTTTCACAGTGTATCAGGATCCTGACAGGTGTGTATGGGGTCTCAGTGTTGCAGATCTTGCCAGGTGTGTATGTGGTTTCACAGTGCATCAGGATCCTGCCAGGTGTGTATGGGGTTTCACAGTGTATCAGATCCTGCCAGGTGTGTATGGGGTTTCACAGTGTATCAGGATCCTGCCAGGTGTGTATGGGGTTTCACAGTATATCAGGATCCTGCCAGGTGTGTATGGGGTTTCACAGTGTATCAGGAGCCTGTCAGGTGTGTATGGGTTTTCACAGTGTATCAGAATCCTGCCAGGTGTGTTTGGGGTTTCACAGTGTATCAGGCTCCTGCCAAGTGTGTATGGGGTTTCACAGTGTATCAGGATCCTGCCAGGTGTGTAAGGGGTTTCAAAGTGTATCAGGATCCTGCCAGGTGTGTATGGGGTTTCACAGTGTATCAGGATCCTGCCAGGTGTCCATGGGGTTTCACAGTGTATCAGGGTCCTGCCAGGTGTGTATGGGATTTCACAGTGTATCAGGATCCTGCTAGGTGAGTGTGGGCTTTCTGAGTCTGTGTATAGAGCTGTCTGGTCTGTGAAATTAGCTTTCTGGGTCTGTGAATGGCACTGTCTGTGTCTGTGAATGCAGCTTTCTGGCTCTGTGAATTGTGATGTCAGGGTATGTGAATTGAGCTGACTGAGTCTGTGCAATGAGTTGTCTGGGTCTGTGAATGGAGCTGCATGGGTCTGTGAATTGAGCTGTCAGAGTCAGTAAGTGGAGCTCTCTGGGTTTGTAAATGGAGCTGTTTGGGTCTGTAAATGGAGCGGTTTGAGTCTGTGATGGAGCTGTCTGTGTCTGTGAATGGAGGTGCCAGAGTCTGTAACTGGAGCTGTCTCAGTCTGTGTATGGAGTTATCTGGGTCTGTGAATGGAGCTGTCTGGGTCTGTGAATAGAGCTGTCTGAGTCTGTGAATGCAGCTATCTGTGTCTGTGAATGAGCTGTCTGGGTCAGTGAATGGAGCTGTCTGAGTCTGTGAATGGAGCTGACTCGCTCTGTGAATGGAGCTGTCTGGGTCTGTGAAAGAAGCTGTCTGAGTCGGTGAATGGAGCTGTCCATGTCTGTGAATGGAGCTGCGAGTGCCTGTAAATACAGCTGTCTGGGTCTGTAAATGGAGCTGTCTGTGTTTGTGAATGGAGTTGTCTGGGTCTGTGAATGGAGCTGTCTGAGTCTGTGAATGGAGCTGTCTGAGTCGGTGAATGGAGCTGTCCATGTCTGTGAATGGAGCTGCGAGTGCCTGTAAATACAGCTGTCTGGGTCTGTAAATGGAGCTGTCTGTGTTTGTGAATGGAGTTGTCTGGGTCTGTGAATGGAGCTGTCTGAGTCTGTGAATGGAGCTGGCTGGCTCTGTGAATGGAGCTGGCTGGCTCTGTGAATTGTGATGTCAGGGTCTGTGAATTGAGCTGACTGAGTCTGTGCAATGAGTTGTCTGGGTCTGTGAATGGAGCTGCATGGGTCTGTGAATTGAGCTGTCAGAGTCAGTAAATGGAGCTCACTGGGTCTGTAAATGGAGCGGTTTGAGTCTGTGATGAAGCTGTCTGTGTCTGTGAATGGAGGTGCCAGAGTCTGTAAATGGAGCTTTCTCAATCTGTGTATGGAGTTATCTGGGTCTGTGAATGGAGCTGTCTGGGTCTGTGAATAGAGCTGTCTGAGTCTGTGAATGTAGCTATCTGTGTCTGTGAATGAGCTGTCTGGGTCAGTGAATGGAGCTGTCTGGGTCTGTGAAAGAAGCTGTCTGAGTCTGTGAATGGAGCTGACTCGGTCTGTGAATGGAGCTGTCTGGGTCTGTGAAAGAAGCTGTCTGAGTCTGTGAATGGAGCTGTCCATGTCTGTGAATGGAGCTGCGTGTGCCTGTAAATACAGATGTCTGGGTCTGTAAATGGAGCTGTCTGTGTTTGTGAATGGAGTTGTCTGGGTCTGTGAATGGAGCTGTCTGAGTCTGTGAATGGATCTGTCTGTGTCTGTGAATGGAGCTGTCTGGATCTGTGAAATGAACTTTCGGAGTCTGTGAATGGAGCTGTCTGGGTCTGTGAATGGAACTTTCTGTGTCTGTGAATGGTGCTATCTAGTTCTCTGAAATTAACTTTCTGAGTCTGTGAATGGAGCTGTCTGAATCTGTGAATGAATCTAACAACAGAAAACGCTGGAAAACTCTGCAGGCCAGGCACAATCCGTGGAGAGAGAAACTGAGTTAACGTTTCAGGTCGAAGAACTCTCGTCAATGGAGCTGTCTGGGTCTGTGAATGGAGCTGTCTGAGTCTGTGAATGGAGTTGTTTGGGTCGGTGAATCGAGCTGTCTGGGTCTGTGAATGGAGCTGTCTGAGTCTGTGAATGGAGCTGTCTGGGTCTGTGAATGGAGCTTTCAGGGTCTGTGAATGGAGCTGTCTGGGTCTTTGAATGGAGCTATCTGGGTCTGTGAATGGAGCTGTCTGAGTCTGTGAATGGTGCTGTTTGGGTCTGTGAATGGAGCTATCTGTGTCTGTGAATGAGCTGTCTGGATTTGTGAATGGAGCTGTCTGAGTCTGAGAATGGTGCTGTTTGGGTCTGTGAATGGAACTGTCTGTGTCTGTGAATGAGCTGTCTGAGTCTGTGAAATGTGCTGTCTGGGTCTGAAAATGGATTTGTCTGGGTCTGTGAATGGAGCTGTCTGGGTCTGTGAATGGAGCTGTCTGAGTCTGTGAATTGAGTTGTCTGGGTCGGTGAATCGAGCTGTCTGGGTCTGTGAATGGAGCTGTCTTAGTTTGTGAATGGAGCTGTCTGGGTCTGTGAATGGAGCTGTCTGGGTCTGTGAATGGAGCTGTCTGGGTCTGTGAATGGTGCTGTCTGGGTCTGTGAATGGAGCTGTCTGAGTCTGTGAATGGTGCTGTTTGGGTCTGTGAATGGATCTATCTGTGTCTGTGAATGAGCTGTCTGGATCTGTGAATGGAGCTGTCTGAATCTGAGAATGGTGCTGTTTGGGTCTGTGAATGAAGCTATCTGTGTCGGTGAATGAGCTGTCTGGGTCTGTGAATTGAGCTGTCTAGGTCTGTGAATGGAGCTGTCTGGGTCTGTGAATGGAGCTGCATGGGTCTGTGAATTGAGCTGTCAGAGTCAGTAAGTGGAGCTCTCTGGGTTTGTAAATGGAGCTGTTTGGGTCTGTAAATGGAGCGGTTTGAGTCTGTGATGGAGCTGTCTGTGTCTGTGAATGGAGGTGCCAGAGTCTGTAACTGGAGCTGTCTCAGTCTGTGTATGGAGTTATCTGGGTCTGTGAATGGAGCTGTCTGGGTCTGTGAATAGAGCTGTCTGAGTCTGTGAATGTAGCTATCTGTGTCTGTGAATGAGCTGTCTGGGTCAGTGAATGGAGCTGTCTGAGTCTGTGAATGGAGCTGCCAGAGTCTGTAAATGGAGCTGACTCGTTCTGTGAATGGAGCTGTCTGGGTCTGTGAAAGAAGCTGTCTGAGTCGGTGAATGGAGCTGTCCATGTCTGTGAATGGAGCTGCGAGTGCCTGTAAATACAGCTGTCTGGGTCTGTAAATGGAGCTGTCTGTGTTTGTGAATGGAGTTGTCTGGGTCTGTGAATGGAGCTGTCTGAGTCTATGAATGGAGCTGGCTGGCTCTGTGAATGGAGCTGGCTGGCTTTGTGAATTGTGATGTCAGGGTCTGTGAATTGAGCTGACTGAGTCTGTGCAATGAGTTGTCTGGGTCTGTGAATGGAGCTGCATGGGTCTGTGAATTGAGCTGTCAGAGTCAGTAAATGGAGCTCACTGGGTCTGTAAATGGAGCGGTTTGAGTCTGTGATGGAGCTGTCTGTGTCTGTGAATGGAGGTGCCAGAGTCTGTAAATGGAGCTTTCTCAATCTGTGTATGGAGTTATCTGGGTCTGTGAATGGAGCTGTCTGGGTCTGTGAATAGAGCTGTCTGAGTCTGTGAATGTAGCTATCTGTGTCTGTGAATGAGCTGTCTGGGTCAGTGAATGGAGCTGTCTGGGTCTGTGAAAGAAGCTGTCTGAGTCTGTGAATGGAGCTGTCCATGTCTGTGAATGGAGCTGCGTGTGCCTGTAAATACAGATGTCTGGGTCTGTAAATGGAGCTGTCTGTGTTTGTGAATGGAGTTGTCTGGGTCTGTGAATGGAGCTGTCTGAGTCTGTGAATGGATCTGTCTGTGTCTGTGAATGGAGCTGTCTGGATCTGTGAAATGAACTTTCGGAGTCTGTGAATGGAGCTGTCTGGGTCTGTGAATGGAACTGTCTGTGTCTGTGAATGGTGCTATCTAGTTCTCTGAAATTAACTTTCTGAGTCTGTGAATGGAGCTGTCTGAATCTGTGAATGAATCTAACAACAGAAAACGCTGGAAAACTCTGCAGGCCAGGCACAATCCGTGGAGAGAGAAACTGAGTTAACGTTTCAGGTCGAAGAACTCTCGTCAATGGAGCTGTCTGGGTCTGTGAATGGAGCTGTCTGAGTCTGTGAATGGAGTTGTTTGGGTCGGTGAATCGAGCTGTCTGGGTCTGTGAATGGAGCTGTCTGAGTCTGTGAATTGAGCTTTCAGGGTCTGTGAATGGAGCTGTCTGGGTCTGTGAATGGAGCTGTCTGAGTCTGTGAATGGTGCTGTTTGGGTCTGTGAATGGAGCTATCTGTGTCTGTGAATGAGCTGTCTGGATTTGTGAATGGAGCTGTCTGAGTCTGTGAAATGAGCTGTCTGGGTCTGAAAATGGATTTGTCTGGGTCTGTGAATGGAGCTGTCTGGGTCTGTGAATGGAGCTGTCTGAGTCTGTGAATTGAGTTGTCTGGGTCGGTGAATCGAGCTGTCTGGGTCTGTGAATGGAGCTGTCTTAGTTTGTGAATGGAGCTGTCTGGGTCTGTGAATGGAGCTGTCTGGGTCTGTGAATGGAGCTGTCTGAGTCTGTGAATTGAGTTGTCTGGGTCGGTGAATCGAGCTGTCTGGGTCTGTGAATGGAGCTGTCTTAGTTTGTGAATGGAGCTGTCTGGGTCTGTGAATGGAGCTGTCTGGGTCTGTGAATGGAGCTGTCTGGGTCTGTGAATGGTGCTGTCTGGGTCTGTGAATGGAGCTGTCTGAGTCTGTGAATGGTGCTGTTTGGGTCTGTGAATGGATCTATCTGTGTCTGTGAATGAGCTGTCTGGATCTGTGAATGGAGCTGTCTGAATCTGAGAATGGTGCTGTTTGGGTCTGTGAATGAAGCTATCTGTGTCGGTGAATGAGCTGTCTGGGTCTGTGAATTGAGCTGTCTAGGTCTGTGAATGGAGCTGTCTGGGTCTGTGAATGGAGCTGTCTGAGTCTGTAAATGGAGCTGTCTGGATCTGTGAATGGAACTGTCTGTGTCTGTGAATAAGCTGTCTGGGTCTGAAAATGGAGATGTCTGGGTCTGTGAATAGAGCTGTCTGACGTTGTTAATGGAGCTGTCTGGGTCTGTGACCTGAGCTTTCAGAGTCTTTGAAGTCAGTCGTCTGGATCTTTGAATGGAGCTGTCTGAGTGTCTGAAATGAGCTTTCTGAGTCTCTGAATGGAGATGTCTGGGTCTGTCAAATGAATTGTCTGAATCTGTTCGTGAAATGAGCTGTCTGTTTTTTTCAAATCAGCTTTCCATGTCTGTAAATGGAGCTGTCTGGGTTTGTGAATGGAGTTGTCTGTGTCTGTGAATGGAGCTGTCTGAGTCTGTGAATAGATCTGTCTGGGTCTGTGAATGGAGCTGTCTGGATCTGTGAAATGAACTTTCGGAGTCTGTGAATGGAGCTGTCTGAGTCTGTGAATGGATCTGTCTGGGTATGTGAATGGTTTTATCTAGGTGTCTGAAATGAACTTTCTGAGTATGTGAATGGAGCTGTCTGAATCTGTGAATGGAGTTGTCTGGGTCGGTGAATCGAGCTGTCTGTGTCTGTGAATGGAGCTGTCTGAGTCTGTGAATGCAGCTGTCTCGTTCTGTGAATGGAGCTGTCTTAGTCTGTGAATGGAGTTGTCTGGTTCTTTGAATGGAGCTGTCTGGGTCTGTGAATGGAGCTGTCTGAGTCTCTGAATGGAGCTGTCTGGGTCTGTGATTGGAGCTGTCTGAGTCTCTAAATGGAGTTGTCTGGGTCAGTGAAATGAGCTTTCTGGATTTTTGAATGGAGCTACCTGGGTTTGTGAATGGAGTTGTCTGGGTATGTGAATGGAGCTGCCTGGGTCTGTGAATGGAGCTCTCTGAGTCTGTGAATGGAGTTGTCTGGGTCGGTGAATCGAGCTGTCTGGGTCTGTAAATGTAGCTGTCTGAGTCTGTGAAGTGTGGGTATATTTTCCCAGTGGCCAAGTCATGAACAATCTTTTGCACCATTGTTGTTTTTCCAAACCCCGGGACTCCGCTCACTGCTCCTGAACTCCCAGAATTGGATTTTCTCCGTGAAAAACTGCTCTGGAACAATTGATCAGTTCGGATTTTTTCCAGCTCTCCCCGGAGATGTTGCTTTCTCCACTCTTCATGGTCTCGGCCTCTTGCCAGCAGTTCATGTTCTACAAGTGTCCGATCTCGCACAGTAGAAATGACCGTTAGATCAGCGTATCGATCAACCAGCTGGAAAATCTTAACCTTCTCCTTTATTAGGATAGTGTTCACTATCAGTGTTTCAGTTTGTACCCGGAGTGTTTCCTTGTGTTTCTGTTGAACATCTTCAATTAGAAGAGACAGAAAGTGGTTCTCAGTATTCGTTGTATTGACAAAAAAAAACTTCTCAATACCATTTCACTATTCAGTAAAATATTGCAAGATTTAATTCGCAGCTTCAATAGAGATGCATGCAGAAATTAAAACTCAGTTAATGCAAACCTCGCTGGAAAGTGAACAATGGCCAAAATGTGTTTCAAATTCTCACTTGATTCTAATATTCACTGAACATGGAGACTTCTGAGAGTGATATTTTCCCTTTGATAGTTAATGCCATCAGCGCTGCTTTGTACTGTAGATATGTGATTACAAATCCACACACGACCCTGGTTATACAACAGTAGTGGATCTCATTGATCAATCTTCCAAGGGAGTAGCTAGAAGAAACGAGAAGGATAGGGACAGACTGTGAATGGCCACTAGTCCACCTGTCATTGTATCAGACCGTGGGATGTTTATCTGGAGGATTGTGTGTACTGGGAGAGGGACAGTCTGTGAATGGCCAGGAGTCCCATTGTAATTGTATCAGGCCGTGGGATGGTTATCTGGAGGATTGTGTGTACTGGGCGAGGGACAGACTGTGAATGGCCACTAGTCCCACTGTAATTATATCAGACCGCGGGATGTTTATCTGGCGGATTGTGTGTACTGGGAGAGGGACAGACTGTGAACGGTCACTAGTCCACCTGTCATTGTATCAGACCGTGGGATGGTTATCTGGAGGATTGTGTGCACTGGGAGAGGGGCAGACTGTGAATGGTCACGTGTCCCACTCTCATTGTATTAGACCGTGGGAAGGTTATCTGGAGGATTGTGTGTACTGGGAATGGGACGGACTGTGAATGGCCAGGAGTCCCACTGTCATTGTATCAGAACGTGAGAAGGTTATCTGGAGGATTGTGTGTACTGGGAGAAGGACAGATTGTGAATGGGCACTCGTTCCACTGTCATTGTATCAGACCGTGGGAACGTTTTCGGGAGCATTGTGTGTACTGGGAGAGGGACAGATTGTGAATGGTCACTGGTCCCACTGTCATTGTCTCAGACCGTGGGATGGTTATCTGGAGAATTGTGTGTACTGGGAGAGTGACAGACTGTGAATGGCCAGGAGTCCCACTGTCATTGTATCAGACAGTGGGAATGTTATCTGGAGGATTGTGTGTACTGGGAGAGGGACAGACTGTGAATGGCCACTAGTTACCCTGTCATTGTATCAGACCGTGGGATGGTTATCTGGAGGATTGTGTGTACTGGGAGAGGGACAGACTGTGAATGGTCACTAGTCCCACTGTCATTGTATCAGACCGTGGGATGTTTATCTGGAGCATTGTGTGTACTGGGAGAGGGACACACTGTGAATGGCCACTAGTCCCACTGTCACTGTATGAGACCGTGGGATGGATATCTGGAGCACTGCGTGCACTGGGAGAGGGACAGACTGTGAATGGCCAGGAGTCCCACTGTCATTGTATCAGACCGTGGGATGGTTATCTGGAGGATTGGGTGTTCTGGGAGAGGGACAGACTGTGAATGGCCACGAGTCCCACTGTCATTGTATCTCCGGCGCTGGGTCCGTCCCTGTGGCTCAGAAGGGAAGGGGGGAGAGCAGGAGAGCAATAGTTATTGCGGACTCAATAGTCAGAGGGACAGATAGGAGGTTCTGTGGCAGCAAAAGAGACTCAAGGATGCTATGTTGCCTCCCGGGTGCCAGGGTCCGTGACGTCTCGGACCGTGTTTTCAGAATCCTCAAGGGGGAGGGGGAACAATCACAAGTCGTGGTACACATCGGTACCAACGACATAGGTAGGAGAAGGGACGGGGATTTAAAACAGGAATTTAGGGAGCTAGGTTGGAAGCTGAGAGCCAGTACAAACCATGTTGTAATCTCTGCTTTGTTGCCGGTGGCACGTGCTAGCGAGTTGAGGAACAGGGAGAGAGTGCAGATAAACACGTGGCTGTAGGGATGGTGTAGGGGGGAGGGTTTCAGTTATGTGGATAATTGGAGCAAATTTTGGGGAAGGTGGGACCTGTACAAACAGGACGGTTTGCACCTGAACCAGAGGGGCACCAATATCCTGGGAGGGAAATTTGCTACGGCTCTTCGGGGGGGTTTAAACTAATTTGTCAGTGGGATGGGAAAAAGGGCTGTAGTCCAGGAGCCAGTGGTGAGTGTAGGGAGGTACTGAGGAGGGTATCAAGGTCGCAGGAATGTAACGGCAGACAGGAAGATGGCTTGAAGTGTGTCTACTTCAATGCAAGGAGCATCCGGAATAAGGTAGGAGAACTTGGAGCGTGGATTGGTACTTGGGACTACGATGTGGTGGCCAGCACGGAGACATGGTTAGAACAGGGACAGGAATGGTTGTTGGAAGTTTCGGGGTATAGATGTTTCAGTAAGAGTAGGGAAGGTGGTAAGAAAGGTGGAGGAGTAGCATTGTTAATCAAGGATAGTTTAACAGCGGCAGAAAGGCAGTTCGAGGGTGATCTGCCGTCTGAGGTAATATGGGCTGAAGTTAGAAATAGGAAAGGAGCGGTCACGTTGTTAGGAGTTTTCTACAGGCCCCCAAATAGTAATAGAGATGTGGAGGAAGAAATTGCAAAGCAGATTATGAATAGGTGTGGAGGTCACAGAGTAGTTGTCATGGGTGACTTCAACTTTCCAAATATTGATTGGAACCTTTATAGGTCAAACAGTTCGGATGGGATAGTTTTTGCACAGTGTGTGCAGGAGGGTTTCCTGACACAATATGTAGATAGGCCGACAAGAGGTGGGGCCACGTTGGATTTGGTACTGGGTAATGAACCGGGCCAAGTGTTTGATTTGTATGTGGGAGAGCACTTTGGAGATAGTGACCACAATTCGGTAACTTTCACTATTGCAATGGAGAGGGATAGGGCCATACGGCAGGGCAGGGTTTATAATTGGGGGAGGGGTAATTATGATGCGATTAGGCAAGAATTAGGGAGCATAAGATGGGAACGGAAACTATCAGGGAAAGGCACAAACGAAAATTGGAGCTTTTTCATGGAGCAATTACTGCGTGTCCTTGATAGGTATGTCCCTGTCAGGCAGGGAGGAAATGGCCGAGTGAGAGAACCATGGTTCACAAAAGAGGTTGAATGTCTAGTCAAGAGGAAAAAGGAAGCGTATGTAAGGATGAGAAAACAAGGTTCAGTTGGGTCGATTGAGGGGTACAAGGTAGCAAGGAATGAGCTAAAAAAAGAGCTTAGGAGAGCTAGGAGGGGGCATGAGAAGTCCTTGGCGGGTCGGATCAAGAAAAACCCCAAGGCTTTTTACTCTTATGTGAGAAATAAAAGAATGACCAGGGTGAGTGTAGGGCCGGTCAAGGACAGTAGTGGGAACTTGTGCATGGAGTCAGAAGAGATAGGAGAGGTGATGAATGAATACTTTTCGTCAGTATTCACCGAGGAGAGGGGCCATGTTCTTGAGGATGAGAGTGTGATAAAGGTGGATAGGCTGGAGGTGGTAGATGTTCTGTGGGAAGATGTTTTAGCAATTTTGAAGAACCTGAGGGTCGATAAGTCACCTGGGCCAGATGGGATATATCCTATTAAGTCGCCTCTCATCCTCCTCCGCTCTAAAGAGAAAAGCCCCAACTCCCTCAATCTTTCCTCATAAGACCTCCCCCCCAAACCAGGCAGCATCCTGGTAAATCTCCTTTGCACTCTTTCCAATGCTTCCACGTCCTTCCTATAGTGAGGTGACCAGAACTGCACACAATATTCCAAATGTGGTCTCACCAAGGTCCTGTATAGTTGCAGCATAACCTCACTGTTCTTAAACTCAAACCCTCTGTTAATAAACGCCAACACACCATAGGCCTTCTTTACTGCTCTATCCACTTGAGTGGCAACCTTCAGAGATCTGTGGATATGAACCCCCAGATCCCTCTGCTCCTCCACGTTCCTCAGAACCCTGCCGTTCACCCTGTAATCCTTATTCAAATTTGCCCTACCAAAATGAATCACCTCGCACTTATCAGGGTTAAATTCCATCTGCCATTTTTCGGCCCAGCTCTGCATCCTATCAATGTCTCTTTGCAGCCTACAACTGCCCTCCACCTCATCCACTACTCCACCAATCTTGGTGTCATCAGCAAATTTACTGATCCACCCTTCAGTCCCCTCCTCCAAGTCATTGATAAAAATCACAAACAGCAGAGGACCCAGCACCGACCCCTGTGGCACACCGCTGGTAACTGGTCTCCAGTCCGAAAATGTTCCATCCACCACCACCCTCTGCCTTCTATGAGATAGCCAGTTACTTATCCAATCGGCCAAATTTCCCTCTATCCCACAACTCCTTACTTTCTTCATGAGACGACCATGGGGAACCTTATCAAACGCCTTACTAAAATCCATGTATACGACATCAACTGCTCTACCTGATGAGGGGGATAGATAGAGTGGATGTTCACAGACTATTTCCTCGGGTAGAGGCAGCTGTTACAAGGGGGCATAACTATAAGGTGCATGGGGGGAGATATAGAAGGTATGTCCGAGGTAGATTCTTTACTCAGAGAGTGGTTGGGGTGTGGAATGGACTGCCTGCTGTGATAGTGGAGTCGGAAACTTTAGGAACTTTCAAGCGGTTATTGGATAAGCACATGGAGCACACCAGAGTGATAGGGAGTGGGATAGCTTGATCTTGGTCTCGGACAATGCTCGGCACAACATCGAGGGCCGAAGGGCCTGTACTGTGCTGTACTGTTCTATGTTTCTATGTATCAGTCCGTGGGATGGTTATCTGGAGGATTGTGTGTACTGGGAGAGGGACAGACTGTGAATGGCCAGTAGTCCCACTGTCATCGTATCAGTCCGTGGAAAGGTTATCTGGAGCATTGTGTGTACTGGGAGAGGGACAGACTGAAAATGGTCAGAAGGTCCACTCTTCCTGTCTCAGACCGTGGGCATGTCAGCTGCGGTATTGTTTGAACTGGGTGTGAAACAGACTAAGTTGTCAGAAGTCCTAATCGGGGCTTATTTGACCCTCAGCTAATGTTCCGACCTGATATCTTGTTCATCACCAAGACTGCCTTCTTCCACCTCCAAAGCATTGCTCATCTCCGCTGCTGCCTCAACTCATCTGCTGCTGAAACTCTCATCAATACCTTTGTTACATCCAGACTCAACTATTCCAATGATCTCCTGGTCAGCCTTCCACGATGTACCCTCCGTAATCTTGAGCTAATTCAAAACTCTGCTGCCCATATTCTAATTGCACCAAGTCCCGTTCACCCATCACCCCCTGCGCTCGCTGAGCTACATTTGCTCCTGATCCAACAACGCCTTAGTTTTAAATTTCTCATTCCTATTTTTAATTGTTTCATGGTCTTTTTCCTCCCTCTCTCTGTAACCTCCAGCCCTATCATCCTCAGAGATCTCTGCGCTCCTCCAATTCTGGCCTCTTGTGCATCTCCGATTTTCATCGCTCTAACATTGGCGGAAATGTTTGAAATGTTTTAATGGAATTCACAACATTAGTGCAGGAAACAAGTACCAAAATAATTAATAACGGAGACAATTGAAAATCAGAAGTAAGAATGGAAATCAGGGAACTTTTATCTCCCAATGCGTATTAGAGCGGGGAGACCAGTTACCAGGGAAGGACACTAAAGTGCACTGTAAGTGGGGTCTAGAGAAAATTGAGCGTGTTTTTGTGGATACTCTGAGAGGAGGGTTAGGTGGCTTCATCTCTCAAACAGGGACAGACTGATTGACCCGAATGGTATTTTCCTGTCCCTAATCATTCTCCGATTACATTGAATATCTGAAATTGCCAACAATTTTTCAGCTGTTTTACACATACAATCACTGAATATGTTTTTATAACAGATCTGTTATATCACAGATTAGAATTAGAAATAGAATTGCCGCCTAATTCAGTCAGTGTAATGTTAGAGCAGAAAACATTCGCCGTCGATTTGAACTGGTCGACCAATAATTACACTCCGTTTTTTTCATTTTGGTATAAGTTTCTTATACTGAAGATTTGGGAAATTACAAATGTCTTTCCGTTCGTCATTAAATTGGGTTAAAAAAGCTCCTTAATTTAAGGACTAATCTTAGAGAAGATTTCACTAACATTATGAAGATAACCAATAACTTCCTAGTCACCCGGAACATTGTACATTTCTCACATTTCTACACGGATTAATGTTCCATTGTGTGAACATCAGTACATCTTCTCAGATCGGAAATACCACTTTCCGACATCTTATTTTGTGCTGAGAAGCGGTAACATTTTGCTGTTACGCATGTCTCCATCTCTTTCCCAACACTTTATGGTGGGACAGAATTCTCTGGGAGCAGGAAACCCTGACTATCCAGCTCATGGCAATTTATGATCCCAGAGATTCTGCGTGGCACATAGAAAGTTTGTATTAAGATTGACTGTATATTGGAATAGCAGCTGATGTGTATGGGGTTTCACAGTGTATCATGATCCTGCCAGGTGTGTATTTGGTTTCAGTGTATCAGGATCCTGCCAGGTGTGTATGGGGTTTCACAGTTTATCAGGATCCAGGCAGGTGTGTATGGGGTTTCACAATGTATCAGGATCCTGCCAGGTGTGTATGGGGTTTCACATTGTATCAGAATTCTGCCAGGTGTCTATGGGGTTTCACAGTGAATCAGGATCCTGCCAGGTGTGTATGCGGTTTCACAGTGTATCAGGATCCTGTCAGTTGTGTATGGGGTTTCACAGTGTATCAGGATCCTGCCAGGTGTGTATGGGGTTTCACAGTGTATCAGGATCCTGCCAGGTGTGTTTGGGGTTTCACAGTGTATCAGGATCCTGCCAGGTGTGTATGGGGTTTCACAGTGTATCAGGATCCTGACAGGTGTGTATGGGGTCTCAGTGTTGCAGATCTTGCCAGGTGTGTATGTGGTTTCACAGTGCATCAGGATCCTGCCAGGTGTGTATGGGGTTTCACAGTGTATCAGATCCTGCCAGGTGTGTATGGGGTTTCACAGTGTATCAGGATCCTGCCAGGTGTGTATGGGGTTTCACAGTATATCAGGATCCTGCCAGGTGTGTATGGGGTTTCACAGTGTATCAGGAGCCTGTCAGGTGTGTATGGGTTTTCACAGTGTATCAGAATCCTGCCAGGTGTGTTTGGGGTTTCACAGTGTATCAGGCTCCTGCCAAGTGTGTATGGGGTTTCACAGTGTATCAGGATCCTGCCAGGTGTGTAAGGGGTTTCAAAGTGTATCAGGATCCTGCCAGGTGTGTATGGGGTTTCACAGTGTATCAGGATCCTGCCAGGTGTCCATGGGGTTTCACAGTGTATCAGGGTCCTGCCAGGTGTGTATGGGATTTCACAGTGTATCAGGATCCTGCTAGGTGAGTGTGGGCTTTCTGAGTCTGTGTATAGAGCTGTCTGGTCTGTGAAATTAGCTTTCTGGGTCTGTGAATGGCACTGTCTGTGTCTGTGAATGCAGCTTTCTGGCTCTGTGAATTGTGATGTCAGGGTATGTGAATTGAGCTGACTGAGTCTGTGCAATGAGTTGTCTGGGTCTGTGAATGGAGCTGCATGGGTCTGTGAATTGAGCTGTCAGAGTCAGTAAGTGGAGCTCTCTGGGTTTGTAAATGGAGCTGTTTGGGTCTGTAAATGGAGCGGTTTGAGTCTGTGATGGAGCTGTCTGTGTCTGTGAATGGAGGTGCCAGAGTCTGTAACTGGAGCTGTCTCAGTCTGTGTATGGAGTTATCTGGGTCTGTGAATGGAGCTGTCTGGGTCTGTGAATAGAGCTGTCTGAGTCTGTGAATGCAGCTATCTGTGTCTGTGAATGAGCTGTCTGGGTCAGTGAATGGAGCTGTCTGAGTCTGTGAATGGAGCTGACTCGCTCTGTGAATGGAGCTGTCTGGGTCTGTGAAAGAAGCTGTCTGAGTCGGTGAATGGAGCTGTCCATGTCTGTGAATGGAGCTGCGAGTGCCTGTAAATACAGCTGTCTGGGTCTGTAAATGGAGCTGTCTGTGTTTGTGAATGGAGTTGTCTGGGTCTGTGAATGGAGCTGTCTGAGTCTGTGAATGGAGCTGTCTGAGTCGGTGAATGGAGCTGTCCATGTCTGTGAATGGAGCTGCGAGTGCCTGTAAATACAGCTGTCTGGGTCTGTAAATGGAGCTGTCTGTGTTTGTGAATGGAGTTGTCTGGGTCTGTGAATGGAGCTGTCTGAGTCTGTGAATGGAGCTGGCTGGCTCTGTGAATGGAGCTGGCTGGCTCTGTGAATTGTGATGTCAGGGTCTGTGAATTGAGCTGACTGAGTCTGTGCAATGAGTTGTCTGGGTCTGTGAATGGAGCTGCATGGGTCTGTGAATTGAGCTGTCAGAGTCAGTAAATGGAGCTCACTGGGTCTGTAAATGGAGCGGTTTGAGTCTGTGATGAAGCTGTCTGTGTCTGTGAATGGAGGTGCCAGAGTCTGTAAATGGAGCTTTCTCAATCTGTGTATGGAGTTATCTGGGTCTGTGAATGGAGCTGTCTGGGTCTGTGAATAGAGCTGTCTGAGTCTGTGAATGTAGCTATCTGTGTCTGTGAATGAGCTGTCTGGGTCAGTGAATGGAGCTGTCTGGGTCTGTGAAAGAAGCTGTCTGAGTCTGTGAATGGAGCTGACTCGGTCTGTGAATGGAGCTGTCTGGGTCTGTGAAAGAAGCTGTCTGAGTCTGTGAATGGAGCTGTCCATGTCTGTGAATGGAGCTGCGTGTGCCTGTAAATACAGATGTCTGGGTCTGTAAATGGAGCTGTCTGTGTTTGTGAATGGAGTTGTCTGGGTCTGTGAATGGAGCTGTCTGAGTCTGTGAATGGATCTGTCTGTGTCTGTGAATGGAGCTGTCTGGATCTGTGAAATGAACTTTCGGAGTCTGTGAATGGAGCTGTCTGGGTCTGTGAATGGAACTTTCTGTGTCTGTGAATGGTGCTATCTAGTTCTCTGAAATTAACTTTCTGAGTCTGTGAATGGAGCTGTCTGAATCTGTGAATGAATCTAACAACAGAAAACGCTGGAAAACTCTGCAGGCCAGGCACAATCCGTGGAGAGAGAAACTGAGTTAACGTTTCAGGTCGAAGAACTCTCGTCAATGGAGCTGTCTGGGTCTGTGAATGGAGCTGTCTGAGTCTGTGAATGGAGTTGTTTGGGTCGGTGAATCGAGCTGTCTGGGTCTGTGAATGGAGCTGTCTGAGTCTGTGAATGGAGCTGTCTGGGTCTGTGAATGGAGCTTTCAGGGTCTGTGAATGGAGCTGTCTGGGTCTTTGAATGGAGCTATCTGGGTCTGTGAATGGAGCTGTCTGAGTCTGTGAATGGTGCTGTTTGGGTCTGTGAATGGAGCTATCTGTGTCTGTGAATGAGCTGTCTGGATTTGTGAATGGAGCTGTCTGAGTCTGAGAATGGTGCTGTTTGGGTCTGTGAATGGAACTGTCTGTGTCTGTGAATGAGCTGTCTGAGTCTGTGAAATGTGCTGTCTGGGTCTGAAAATGGATTTGTCTGGGTCTGTGAATGGAGCTGTCTGGGTCTGTGAATGGAGCTGTCTGAGTCTGTGAATTGAGTTGTCTGGGTCGGTGAATCGAGCTGTCTGGGTCTGTGAATGGAGCTGTCTTAGTTTGTGAATGGAGCTGTCTGGGTCTGTGAATGGAGCTGTCTGGGTCTGTGAATGGAGCTGTCTGGGTCTGTGAATGGTGCTGTCTGGGTCTGTGAATGGAGCTGTCTGAGTCTGTGAATGGTGCTGTTTGGGTCTGTGAATGGATCTATCTGTGTCTGTGAATGAGCTGTCTGGATCTGTGAATGGAGCTGTCTGAATCTGAGAATGGTGCTGTTTGGGTCTGTGAATGAAGCTATCTGTGTCGGTGAATGAGCTGTCTGGGTCTGTGAATTGAGCTGTCTAGGTCTGTGAATGGAGCTGTCTGGGTCTGTGAATGGAGCTGCATGGGTCTGTGAATTGAGCTGTCAGAGTCAGTAAGTGGAGCTCTCTGGGTTTGTAAATGGAGCTGTTTGGGTCTGTAAATGGAGCGGTTTGAGTCTGTGATGGAGCTGTCTGTGTCTGTGAATGGAGGTGCCAGAGTCTGTAACTGGAGCTGTCTCAGTCTGTGTATGGAGTTATCTGGGTCTGTGAATGGAGCTGTCTGGGTCTGTGAATAGAGCTGTCTGAGTCTGTGAATGTAGCTATCTGTGTCTGTGAATGAGCTGTCTGGGTCAGTGAATGGAGCTGTCTGAGTCTGTGAATGGAGCTGCCAGAGTCTGTAAATGGAGCTGACTCGTTCTGTGAATGGAGCTGTCTGGGTCTGTGAAAGAAGCTGTCTGAGTCGGTGAATGGAGCTGTCCATGTCTGTGAATGGAGCTGCGAGTGCCTGTAAATACAGCTGTCTGGGTCTGTAAATGGAGCTGTCTGTGTTTGTGAATGGAGTTGTCTGGGTCTGTGAATGGAGCTGTCTGAGTCTATGAATGGAGCTGGCTGGCTCTGTGAATGGAGCTGGCTGGCTTTGTGAATTGTGATGTCAGGGTCTGTGAATTGAGCTGACTGAGTCTGTGCAATGAGTTGTCTGGGTCTGTGAATGGAGCTGCATGGGTCTGTGAATTGAGCTGTCAGAGTCAGTAAATGGAGCTCACTGGGTCTGTAAATGGAGCGGTTTGAGTCTGTGATGGAGCTGTCTGTGTCTGTGAATGGAGGTGCCAGAGTCTGTAAATGGAGCTTTCTCAATCTGTGTATGGAGTTATCTGGGTCTGTGAATGGAGCTGTCTGGGTCTGTGAATAGAGCTGTCTGAGTCTGTGAATGTAGCTATCTGTGTCTGTGAATGAGCTGTCTGGGTCAGTGAATGGAGCTGTCTGGGTCTGTGAAAGAAGCTGTCTGAGTCTGTGAATGGAGCTGTCCATGTCTGTGAATGGAGCTGCGTGTGCCTGTAAATACAGATGTCTGGGTCTGTAAATGGAGCTGTCTGTGTTTGTGAATGGAGTTGTCTGGGTCTGTGAATGGAGCTGTCTGAGTCTGTGAATGGATCTGTCTGTGTCTGTGAATGGAGCTGTCTGGATCTGTGAAATGAACTTTCGGAGTCTGTGAATGGAGCTGTCTGGGTCTGTGAATGGAACTGTCTGTGTCTGTGAATGGTGCTATCTAGTTCTCTGAAATTAACTTTCTGAGTCTGTGAATGGAGCTGTCTGAATCTGTGAATGAATCTAACAACAGAAAACGCTGGAAAACTCTGCAGGCCAGGCACAATCCGTGGAGAGAGAAACTGAGTTAACGTTTCAGGTCGAAGAACTCTCGTCAATGGAGCTGTCTGGGTCTGTGAATGGAGCTGTCTGAGTCTGTGAATGGAGTTGTTTGGGTCGGTGAATCGAGCTGTCTGGGTCTGTGAATGGAGCTGTCTGAGTCTGTGAATTGAGCTTTCAGGGTCTGTGAATGGAGCTGTCTGGGTCTTTGAATGGAGCTGTCTGGGTCTGTGAATGGAGCTGTCTGAGTCTGTGAATGGTGCTGTTTGGGTCTGTGAATGGAGCTATCTGTGTCTGTGAATGAGCTGTCTGGATTTGTGAATGGAGCTGTCTGAGTCTGTGAAATGAGCTGTCTGGGTCTGAAAATGGATTTGTCTGGGTCTGTGAATGGAGCTGTCTGGGTCTGTGAATGGAGCTGTCTGAGTCTGTGAATTGAGTTGTCTGGGTCGGTGAATCGAGCTGTCTGGGTCTGTGAATGGAGCTGTCTTAGTTTGTGAATGGAGCTGTCTGGGTCTGTGAATGGAGCTGTCTGGGTCTGTGAATGGAACTGTCTGTGTCTGTGAATGAGCTGTCTGAGTCTGTGAAATGTGCTGTCTGGGTCTGAAAATGGATTTGTCTGGGTCTGTGAATGGAGCTGTCTGGGTCTGTGAATGGAGCTGTCTGAGTCTGTGAATTGAGTTGTCTGGGTCGGTGAATCGAGCTGTCTGGGTCTGTGAATGGAGCTGTCTTAGTTTGTGAATGGAGCTGTCTGGGTCTGTGAATGGAGCTGTCTGGGTCTGTGAATGGAGCTGTCTGGGTCTGTGAATGGTGCTGTCTGGGTCTGTGAATGGAGCTGTCTGAGTCTGTGAATGGTGCTGTTTGGGTCTGTGAATGGATCTATCTGTGTCTGTGAATGAGCTGTCTGGATCTGTGAATGGAGCTGTCTGAATCTGAGAATGGTGCTGTTTGGGTCTGTGAATGAAGCTATCTGTGTCGGTGAATGAGCTGTCTGGGTCTGTGAATTGAGCTGTCTAGGTCTGTGAATGGAGCTGTCTGGGTCTGTGAATGGAGCTGTCTGAGTCTGTAAATGGAGCTGTCTGGATCTGTGAATGGAACTGTCTGTGTCTGTGAATAAGCTGTCTGGGTCTGAAAATGGAGATGTCTGGGTCTGTGAATAGAGCTGTCTGACGTTGTTAATGGAGCTGTCTGGGTCTGTGACCTGAGCTTTCAGAGTCTTTGAAGTCAGTCGTCTGGATCTTTGAATGGAGCTGTCTGAGTGTCTGAAATGAGCTTTCTGAGTCTCTGAATGGAGATGTCTGGGTCTGTCAAATGAATTGTCTGAATCTGTTCGTGAAATGAGCTGTCTGTTTTTTTCAAATCAGCTTTCCATGTCTGTAAATGGAGCTGTCTGGGTTTGTGAATGGAGTTGTCTGTGTCTGTGAATGGAGCTGTCTGAGTCTGTGAATAGATCTGTCTGGGTCTGTGAATGGAGCTGTCTGGATCTGTGAAATGAACTTTCGGAGTCTGTGAATGGAGCTGTCTGAGTCTGTGAATGGATCTGTCTGGGTATGTGAATGGTTTTATCTAGGTGTCTGAAATGAACTTTCTGAGTATGTGAATGGAGCTGTCTGAATCTGTGAATGGAGTTGTCTGGGTCGGTGAATCGAGCTGTCTGTGTCTGTGAATGGAGCTGTCTGAGTCTGTGAATGCAGCTGTCTCGTTCTGTGAATGGAGCTGTCTTAGTCTGTGAATGGAGTTGTCTGGTTCTTTGAATGGAGCTGTCTGGGTCTGTGAATGGAGCTGTCTGAGTCTCTGAATGGAGCTGTCTGGGTCTGTGATTGGAGCTGTCTGAGTCTCTAAATGGAGTTGTCTGGGTCAGTGAAATGAGCTTTCTGGATTTTTGAATGGAGCTACCTGGGTTTGTGAATGGAGTTGTCTGGGTATGTGAATGGAGCTGCCTGGGTCTGTGAATGGAGCTCTCTGAGTCTGTGAATGGAGTTGTCTGGGTCGGTGAATCGAGCTGTCTGGGTCTGTAAATGTAGCTGTCTGAGTCTGTGAATTGAGTTGTCTGGGTCGGTGAATCGAGCTGTCTGGGTCTGTAACTGGAGCTGTCTGAGTCTGTGAATGGAGCTGTCTGGTTCTGTGAATGGAGCTGTCTGGGTCTGTGAATGGAGCTGTCTGGGTCTGTGAATGGAGCTGTCTGAGTCTGTGAATGGATCTGTCTGTGTCTGTGAATGGAGCTGTCTGGATCTGTGAAATGAACTTTCGGAGTCTGTGAATGGAGCTGTCTGGGTCTGTGAATGGAACTTTCTGTGTCTGTGAATGGTGCTATCTAGTTCTCTGAAATTAACTTTCTGAGTCTGTGAATGGAGCTGTCTGAATCTGTGAATGAATCTAACAACAGAAAACGCTGGAAAACTCTGCAGGCCAGGCACAATCCGTGGAGAGAGAAACTGAGTTAACGTTTCAGGTCGAAGAACTCTCGTCAATGGAGCTGTCTGGGTCTGTGAATGGAGCTGTCTGAGTCTGTGAATGGAGTTGTTTGGGTCGGTGAATCGAGCTGTCTGGGTCTGTGAATGGAGCTGTCTGAGTCTGTGAATGGAGCTGTCTGGGTCTGTGAATGGAGCTTTCAGGGTCTGTGAATGGAGCTGTCTGGGTCTTTGAATGGAGCTATCTGGGTCTGTGAATGGAGCTGTCTGAGTCTGTGAATGGTGCTGTTTGGGTCTGTGAATGGAGCTATCTGTGTCTGTGAATGAGCTGTCTGGATTTGTGAATGGAGCTGTCTGAGTCTGAGAATGGTGCTGTTTGGGTCTGTGAATGGAACTGTCTGTGTCTGTGAATGAGCTGTCTGAGTCTGTGAAATGTGCTGTCTGGGTCTGAAAATGGATTTGTCTGGGTCTGTGAATGGAGCTGTCTGGGTCTGTGAATGGAGCTGTCTGAGTCTGTGAATTGAGTTGTCTGGGTCGGTGAATCGAGCTGTCTGGGTCTGTGAATGGAGCTGTCTTAGTTTGTGAATGGAGCTGTCTGGGTCTGTGAATGGAGCTGTCTGGGTCTGTGAATGGAGCTGTCTGGGTCTGTGAATGGTGCTGTCTGGGTCTGTGAATGGAGCTGTCTGAGTCTGTGAATGGTGCTGTTTGGGTCTGTGAATGGATCTATCTGTGTCTGTGAATGAGCTGTCTGGATCTGTGAATGGAGCTGTCTGAATCTGAGAATGGTGCTGTTTGGGTCTGTGAATGAAGCTATCTGTGTCGGTGAATGAGCTGTCTGGGTCTGTGAATTGAGCTGTCTAGGTCTGTGAATGGAGCTGTCTGGGTCTGTGAATGGAGCTGCATGGGTCTGTGAATTGAGCTGTCAGAGTCAGTAAGTGGAGCTCTCTGGGTTTGTAAATGGAGCTGTTTGGGTCTGTAAATGGAGCGGTTTGAGTCTGTGATGGAGCTGTCTGTGTCTGTGAATGGAGGTGCCAGAGTCTGTAACTGGAGCTGTCTCAGTCTGTGTATGGAGTTATCTGGGTCTGTGAATGGAGCTGTCTGGGTCTGTGAATAGAGCTGTCTGAGTCTGTGAATGTAGCTATCTGTGTCTGTGAATGAGCTGTCTGGGTCAGTGAATGGAGCTGTCTGAGTCTGTGAATGGAGCTGCCAGAGTCTGTAAATGGAGCTGACTCGTTCTGTGAATGGAGCTGTCTGGGTCTGTGAAAGAAGCTGTCTGAGTCGGTGAATGGAGCTGTCCATGTCTGTGAATGGAGCTGCGAGTGCCTGTAAATACAGCTGTCTGGGTCTGTAAATGGAGCTGTCTGTGTTTGTGAATGGAGTTGTCTGGGTCTGTGAATGGAGCTGTCTGAGTCTATGAATGGAGCTGGCTGGCTCTGTGAATGGAGCTGGCTGGCTTTGTGAATTGTGATGTCAGGGTCTGTGAATTGAGCTGACTGAGTCTGTGCAATGAGTTGTCTGGGTCTGTGAATGGAGCTGCATGGGTCTGTGAATTGAGCTGTCAGAGTCAGTAAATGGAGCTGACTGGGTCTGTGAATGGAGCTGTCTGAGTCTGTGATGGAGCTGTCTGTGTCTGTGAATGGAGCTGCCAGAGTCTGTAATGGAGCTGTCTGAGTCTGTGAATGGAGTTGTCTGGGTCTGTGAATGAGCTGTCTGGGTCTGTGAATAGAGCTGTCTGAGTCTGTGAATGTAGCTGTCTGGGTCTGTGAATGAGCTGTCTGGGTCAGTGAATGGAGCTGTCTGAGTCTGTGAATGGAGCTGTCAGAGTCTGTGAATGGAGCTGACTCGTTCTGTGAATGGAGCTGTCTGGGTCTGTGAAAGAGCTGTCTGAGTCTGTGAATGGAGCTGTCTGGTCTGTGAATGGAGCTGTCGAGTCTGTGAATGAGCTGTCTGGGTCTGTGAATGGAGCTGTCTGTGTCTGTGAATGGAGTTGTCTGGGTCTGTGAATGGAGCTGTCTGAGTCTGTGAATGGAGCTGTCTGGGTCTGTGAATGGAGCTGTCTGGTCTGTGAATTGTGATGTCAGGGTCTGTGAATTGAGCTGACTGAGTCTGTGCAATGAGTTGTCTGGGTCTGTGAATGGAGCTGCATGGGTCTGTGAATTGAGCTGTCAGAGTCAGTGAATGGAGCTCACTGGGTCTGTAAATGGAGCGGTTTGAGTCTGTGATGGAGCTGTCTGTGTCTGTGAATGGAGGTGCCAGAGTCTGTGAATGGAGCTTTCTGATCTGTGAATGGAGCTGTCTGGGTCTGTGAATGGAGCTGTCTGGGTCTGTGAATAGAGCTGTCTGAGTCTGTGAATGTAGCTGTCTGTGTCTGTGAATGAGCTGTCTGGGTCTGTGAATGGAGCTGTCTGGGTCTGTGAAAGAGCTGTCTGAGTCTGTGAATGGAGCTGTCATGTCTGTGAATGGAGCTGTCTGTGTCTGTAAATAGAGATGTCTGGGTCTGTAATGGAGCTGTCTGTGTTGTGAATGGAGCTGTCTGGGTCTGTGAATGGAGCTGTCTGAGTCTGTGAATGGATCTGTCTGTGTCTGTGAATGGAGCTGTCTGGATCTGTGAAATGAACTTTCGGAGTCTGTGAATGGAGCTGTCTGGGTCTGTGAATGGAACTGTCTGTGTCTGTGAATGGTGCTATCTAGTTCTCTGAAATTAACTTTCTGAGTCTGTGAATGGAGCTGTCTGAATCTGTGAATGAATCTAACAACAGAAAACGCTGGAAAACTCTGCAGGCCAGGCACAATCCGTGGAGAGAGAAACTGAGTTAACGTTTCAGGTCGAAGAACTCTCGTCAATGGAGCTGTCTGGGTCTGTGAATGGAGCTGTCTGAGTCTGTGAATGGAGTTGTTTGGGTCGGTGAATCGAGCTGTCTGGGTCTGTGAATGGAGCTGTCTGAGTCTGTGAATTGAGCTTTCAGGGTCTGTGAATGGAGCTGTCTGGGTCTTTGAATGGAGCTGTCTGGGTCTGTGAATGGAGCTGTCTGAGTCTGTGAATGGTGCTGTTTGGGTCTGTGAATGGAGCTATCTGTGTCTGTGAATGAGCTGTCTGGATTTGTGAATGGAGCTGTCTGAGTCTGTGAAATGAGCTGTCTGGGTCTGAAAATGGATTTGTCTGGGTCTGTGAATGGAGCTGTCTGGGTCTGTGAATGGAGCTGTCTGAGTCTGTGAATTGAGTTGTCTGGGTCGGTGAATCGAGCTGTCTGGGTCTGTGAATGGAGCTGTCTTAGTTTGTGAATGGAGCTGTCTGGGTCTGTGAATGGAGCTGTCTGGGTCTGTGAATGGAACTGTCTGTGTCTGTGAATGAGCTGTCTGAGTCTGTGAAATGTGCTGTCTGGGTCTGAAAATGGATTTGTCTGGGTCTGTGAATGGAGCTGTCTGGGTCTGTGAATGGAGCTGTCTGAGTCTGTGAATTGAGTTGTCTGGGTCGGTGAATCGAGCTGTCTGGGTCTGTGAATGGAGCTGTCTTAGTTTGTGAATGGAGCTGTCTGGGTCTGTGAATGGAGCTGTCTGGGTCTGTGAATGGAGCTGTCTGGGTCTGTGAATGGTGCTGTCTGGGTCTGTGAATGGAGCTGTCTGAGTCTGTGAATGGTGCTGTTTGGGTCTGTGAATGGATCTATCTGTGTCTGTGAATGAGCTGTCTGGATCTGTGAATGGAGCTGTCTGAATCTGAGAATGGTGCTGTTTGGGTCTGTGAATGAAGCTATCTGTGTCGGTGAATGAGCTGTCTGGGTCTGTGAATTGAGCTGTCTAGGTCTGTGAATGGAGCTGTCTGGGTCTGTGAATGGAGCTGTCTGAGTCTGTAAATGGAGCTGTCTGGATCTGTGAATGGAACTGTCTGTGTCTGTGAATAAGCTGTCTGGGTCTGAAAATGGAGATGTCTGGGTCTGTGAATAGAGCTGTCTGACGTTGTTAATGGAGCTGTCTGGATCTGTGACCTGAGCTTTCAGAGTCTTTGAAGTCAGTCGTCTGGATCTTTGAATGGAGCTGTCTGAGTGTCTGAAATGAGCTTTCTGAGTCTCTGACTGGAGATGTCTGGGTCTGTCAAATGAATTGTCTGAATCTGTTCGTGAAATGAGCTGTCTGTTTTTTTCAAATCAGCTTTCCATGTCTGTAAATGGAGCTGTCTGGGTTTGTGAATGGAGTTGTCTGTGTCTGTGAATGGAGCTGTCTGAGTCTGTGAATAGATCTGTCTGGGTCTGTGAATGGAGCTGTCTGGATCTGTGAAATGAACTTTATGAGTCTGTGAATGGAGCTGTCTGAGGCTGTGAATGGATCTGTCTGGGTATGTGAATGGTTTTATCTCGGTGTCTGAAATGAACTTTCTGAGTATGTGAATGGAGCTGTCTGAATCTGTGAATGGAGTTGTCTGGGTCGGTGAATCGAGCTGTCTGTGTCTGTGAATGGAGCTGTCTGAGTCTGTGAATGCAGCTGTCTGGTTCTGTGAATGGAGCTGTCTTAGTCTGTGAATGGAGTTGTCTGGTTCTTTGAATGGAGCTGTCTGGGTCTGTGAATGGAGCTGTCTGAGTCTCTGAATGGAGCTGTCTGGGTCTGTGATTGGAGCTGTCTGAGTCTCTAAATGGAGCTGTCTGGGTCTGTGAAATGAGCTTTCTGGATTTTTGAATGGAGCTACCTGGGTTTGTGAATGGAGTTGTCTGGGTATGTGAATGGAGCTGCCTGGGTCTGTGAATGGAGCTCTCTGAGTCTGTGAATGGAGTTGTCTGGGTCGGTGAATCGAGCTGTCTGGGTCTGTAAATGTAGCTGTCTGAGTCTGTGAATTGAGTTGTCTGGGTCGGTGAATCGAGCTGTCTGGGTCTGTAACTGGAGCTGTCTGAGTCTGTGAATGGAGCTGTCTGGTTCTGTGAATGGAGCTGTCTGGGTCTGTGAATGGAGCTGTCTGGGTCTGTGAATGGAGCTGTCTGAGTCTGTGAATGGTGCTGTTTGGGTCTGTGAATGGAGCTGTCTGTGTCTGTGAATGAGCTGTCTGGATCTGTGAATGGAGCTGTCTGAGTCTGAGAATGGTGCTGTTTGGGTCTGTGAATGGAACTGTCTGTGTCTGTGAATGGGCTGTTTTGTTCTGTGAAATGTGCTGTCTGGGTCTGAAAATGGAGTTGTCTGGGTCTGTGAATGGAGCTGTCTGGGTCTGTGAATGGAGCTGTCTGAGTCTGTGAATGGAGTTGTCTGGGTCGGTGAATCGAGCTGTCTGGGTCTGTGAATGGAGCTGTCTGAGTCTGTGAATGGAGCTGTTTGGGTCTGTGAATGGAGCTGTCTGGTTCTGTGAATGGAGCAGTCTGGGTCTGTGAATGGAGCTGTCTGGGTCTGTGAATGGAGCTGTCTGAGTCTGTGAATGGTGCTGTTTGGGTCTGTGAATGGAGCTATCTATGTCTGTGAATGAGCTGTCTGGATCTGTGAATAGAGCTGTCTGAGTCTGAGAATGGTGCTGTTTGGGTCTGTGAATGGAGCTATCTGTATCGGTGATTGAGCTGTCTGGGTCTGTGAATGGTGCTGTCTGGGTCTGTAAATGGAGATGTCTGGGTCTGTGAATGAGCTGTCTTTGTTTGTGAATGGAGCTGTCTGTGTCTGTGAATGGAGCTGTCTGGGTCTGTGAATGAGCTGTCTTGGTCTGTGAATGGAGCTGTCTGTGTCTGTGAATGGAGCTGTTTGTGTCTGTGAATGGAGCTGTCTGGGTCTGTGAATGGAGCTGTCTGTGTCTGTGAATGAGGCTGTCTGGGTCTGTGAATGGAGCTGTCTTGGTCTGTGAATGGAGCTGTCTGGGTCTGTGAAATGAGCTGTCTGAGTCTGTAAATGGAGCTGTCTGGATCTGTGAATGGAACTGTCTGTGTCTGTGAATGGAGCTGTTTGGGTCTGTGAATGGAGCTGTCTGGGTCTGTGAATGGAGCTGTCTGTGTCTGTGAATGAGGCTGTCTGGGTCTGTGAATGGAGCTGTCTTGGTCTGTGAATGGAGCTGTCTGGGTCTGTGAAATGAGCTGTCTGAGTCTATAAATGGAGCTGTCTGGATCTGTCAATGGAACTGTCTGTGTCTGTGAATGAGCTGTCTGGGTCTGTGAAATGTGCTGTCTGGGTCTGAAAATGGAGTTGTCTGGGTCTGTGAATAGAGCTGTCTGACGTTGTTAATGGAGCTTTCTGGGTCTTTGAAGTCAGCCGTCTGAATCTTTGAATGGAGCTGTCTGAGTGTCTGAAATGAGCTTTCTGAGTCTCTGAATGGAGATGTCTGGGTCTGTCAAATGAATTGTCTGAATCTGTTCGTGAAATCAGCTGTCTGTTTTTTTCAAAACAACTTTCCATGTCTGTAAATGGAGCTGTCTGGGTTTGTGAAATGAGTTGTCTGGGTCTGTGAATGGTGCTGTCTGAGCATGTGAGTGGATCTCTCTGGGTCTGTGAATGGAGCTGTCTGGATCTGTGAAATGAACTTTCGGAGTCTGTGAATGGATCTGTCTGAGTCTGTGAATGGTTCTGCCTGGGTCTGTGAATGGTTTTATCTAGGTCTCTGAAATTAACTTTCTGAGTCTGTGAATGGAGCTGTCTGAATCTGTGAATGAATCTAACAACAGAAAACGCTGGAAAACTCTGCAGCTCAGGCACAATCCGTGGAGAGAGAAACAGAGTTAACGTTTCAGGTCGAAGAACTCTCGTCAATGGAGCTGTCTGGGTCTGGGAATGGAGCTGTCTTGTTCGATGAAATGAGCTGTCTGTGTCTTTGAATGGAGCTGACTGGATCTGTGAAATGAGCTGTCTGGGTCCGTGAAATCAGCTG